>OMPJ01015118.1:0-37557 GCA_900312935.1 Carapus acus | reverse complement strand
TGAAGCAAAGAAACGATGTCTTTTTATTTCCTCCACTCCATCTGGTCCTGCACCTGGGAGACAAATAGAGGGAGTGATGTCATCAGTGTGGGACTGTCATTTGAAAGATGTAGCTGGCGAGCCTTTGGATTCCTCACGTTGTCTCTCCTGAATATCCACTAAACACTAACAAGTATCGTCCCGATAATAGCATAAAAATGTAATATCGGTATCGGATTTTTTGCTTTAAAACCGATAATATAAAAACCGATAAAAATAAAATAATGCGTGCGTTACACCGAAATAGTGCCTATGCGCTCCTGAAGCGCTTACCAGCGCACATATCGGTATCGGCTGATATCGGTATCGGTAAATTTAGAGTTGGACAATATCGGCATATCGGATATCGGCAAAAAAGCCTATATCGGACATCCCTTCTAACAAGTGTGTAACGCAAGTAGAAAGCAGAGGATAAGCTCATTGGCTGGCTTTGTTTGTGGGCTGCATGGCCCATTAGGTACAGCAGTCGTTTGCTATTTGGAATGTTTCTGGTTTGACTCCACGCAGGGGGACAACAGAAACCGGTGTCTTTGAGTAAGACGCCAACCTCCCAAGTGGGCCATGGGCGCCTCATTTCTCAGCCCACTGATCCTCAAGTAATGAGGATGAGTCAAGTGCAGGACGAACAATGCACATCAATATCCATAAATGAGACTTAGATTTTATTGCCTGAAGATTCGATTGTGTTGCTACGAACCTCAGCTCAGCCTCTGGTTTGTGTGCCTGCACAGGAGGGAAATTTTAGCGTAAGACAACATTTCCAATAATTTGTTTTTACCTAGTCTATTAGCAGGGTTCCGCTTGAAAAGCGCTCTTAACAAGCTCTGCACCTCTGGACTGAGGAACTGTGGCATTCCCAGTTTGGCCCTGCACAGATAAGACCAGAAGCGTGGTTGGTCTTTGGGTGAAGTTTGACTTTGCTGCACTGCGTGTGCAGGAATGCTCCAGCAAGCAAAGCAAAATGATGGAGCATCCTGTGGTCTTACTTCAAAATAAGTGCCATCGTCTCCTTACGATCTTTTCCTTGGAATGGCAGCGACCCAGTCAACATTTCAAACTGGAAAACATAAAACAGCAGATAAAACAACAGTTAAGTAGTAATAATAGTGAGTGAAGGTAATAGCAAAAAATAGTTTTATGTCATCCTTACATACTGTATGATTGATATGACAATGTCCATCTATAGGCGACAACATGGATGCGGAACATTTAAGACCCTGTGGTCTGAAACGTCAAGCCACAATAATTTACATTATTGTTGGAATTGTATGCTGTGGTCCGCTAAGCAGTGCGACCAGCCCCTGCTTGTTAAACTCAATTCTGAGGGGTTGGTTGCGACAATTTGAATTAGATTTAATGGTCTGTGCCGGATAAGCTGGTGTGCGGAATGGATTGTGGCCTTACATAAGGTTTTAAACCGCGCCATTACATCATGGCATCCATTAATGTTTAGTTTTCCCTGCTCCACGCTGTATGTGGCGGCGTTTTAATGGCTGAGCATCCACCTGACAGAGGCTGTCCCTTTTAAATGAAGGCGCAAAGCTCAGAAGACGAGTTCATCGATGGGAGGAATCCAAATCTCATCCCGCCGTCGAGAACAGAGAGATGAGATTAAGATGAGCCACAAATCGCTCCATTTACAAGTTCTCTGTCTTACCATGAGCACCCCAAACGACCACCAGTCTGCGCTCTGGGTGTGACCTCTCCTGTTTACCACCTCTGGGGCCATATATTCGATGGTCCCGCAGAAGGAGTACGCTCTTTTATCGTTATCGATGGCCTCTTTGCTCAGCCCGAAGTCTGGCACGGAGACAGAGACAGTGAGGAACACGTGAGGGGACAACAAAGGCAAAAACGATGGAGGTAGAGATCAGCAAAGGAGAGAAAACAAGCTGGTCTGGAGGCACTGACCTGTAATCTTGATATGTCCCTCCTCATCCATAAGAATACTGATGACAGATAAACATAAACATCTCAATAAGAGAGTGAGAAGACATTAAACGTTATAGATCAGACGCAGCAAGGGTGACAGGTACTTTTCAGGCTTGAGGTCCCTGTAGATGATCCCCAGACTGTGTAGATGGTCCAGGGCCAGCGCCAGCTCAGCAAGGTAGAACTTGACATCCTCCTCTGTAAACATGACCTTAGATGGGGGCCGGGTGGACAGAGGAAGGGGGATCGGGGAATTAACTCCAGCACGTATAGTAGAGCTGATAAAGGCGACCACACTTCAGAATCAATAAAAACTAATTGGGTGGCGTAATTACCCCGTAATTGTTTCTGGGAGATTAATGGTGAAATGATTTCACAGCTGGGCTGCGTGCTGTAGAAAGCAGCAGGAAAGCTCAGATTGCCCATTAAGTCTGGGAATATTTCTGATTTAATTTCCCGGCGTCAAAGTAAAAATGTTCTCAGAAGCATCAGCGTTGCCAAGGATACCTGCTATTTCTCAAAGCTTCCATAAGAAGCCGCGCAAACAAATTAAGAATTCTTCAAAATGCCATTAAATTTGTTTTAGACGCACAAGTTGCTTTGGAATTGGCAGGCCCTTGTGAACCAACAGCGTGAGCCAACAGAGCGAACGTAGGCACAAATTTGTCATCCTCCTTTTTTCTGTGGCTCGTCGCCGTATCTGATCAATTTGTATGCAGCCGGCCGACTCCTATTGTAGAAAACCCTCGGCGACTGCAGGGCAGAGGAAGGAGCCATTTATTCTCTAAAGCCTACCTCCTTTGACAGACGCGTGAAAAGGTCTCCACCTCGCAGGAAGTCGAGGATGAGATAGAGCTTCCCCTCTGTCTGGAAGGCTGCAACGCACACAGAGCGCAAGCTCTCGAAACAAATCCACCAATTGTAGCAGGGCGACCCGCGATATGTCCGGCCTCGGGACGGACAGACTCACCGTAGTGTAGCTTCACTATAAACGGGTGGTTGACCTCGGCCAGAATGTCCCTCTCCATTTTAGAGCGCACGCGGTCACGGACTAGGAGGGAAGCAGCAGAGGAGGGAGGAAGGCGTTAATAAATGTCGGCAGCATCTGTCTCCCTGACCCTGCTCGGGGCTTACGGGGATGAGTCCAGAACTATTTAACATTCCAGAGGTCCGGCCCGTCGGTAAGAGGATTAAATTTTGTGCAAAGATACCAAATTAGTACATTACTCTTTTTTTTTTTTTTTTTTACAGAGCATCCGCATTATGCCCGATTCAATTGGCAGCAAAATAGTTTCTCTGAATAAAACCACAAATTAGTTTGCCTCCAAAGTACTTTTAAGAATATTTTAGGGGCACTGCTGTATACCATTTACGACATACAACATTGTTACTTATCAACATTTGTTGTCGAATGCAGCAGTGTCATTGAACTTGTCGGGAAATTTTGTCAGTTTTTGTTGTTTTTTTTTTGAAAACTGACAGAAGTCTGGTAATGTTATATACAACCATTAAACATATCTGGTGCTGAAGTAAATAATTTCATTGAATTGTAAGCCGTTCTTGAAGCTGAGACATTGTAGTGGATAGTTTGTCTCACATCTTGCCTTTTTCAAATCAAACTGTACTAGTAAACTGTAATAGTTACCTTTGAGCGTGGCTTTCTTCAGGACCTTCATGGCGTAGAGTTGTCCTCTGTCCGTCCCCTTGATCTTCCTCACCAGGAACACCTAAGAGCCACCGCCAGCACTGTCACAGTGGTGCTGTGAGACACCCTATATCACATCTTTGCATCCCTAACCACAACATTCTTTGCTTATACATCCAAAAAGCAAAGTCCTATCTCAGTCTGTCTCTGCTCTGCCCTCAGAAGCCTGCAGGACTTGGTGGATGTCAGGGCGGGTTTAGTTTTGGTGTGTTTGTGCTTAGCCACTGGTGTCAACATTGATCCCCCAGCCTCTGCAGATTCCCTGCATCAGCTCGCAGCCAAGACGAGCGTCGGCCTCGGCATGCTTTCACAAGGTATTTTCATGGTATTTGAAAAGATAAGGGCCAACTATAAGATAAGGTATGGTGGTATTTAGTCCTTACCTTTCCGTAGGAGCCCTGTCCCAGCACTTTAAGCAGCTGGAACTGAGATGGGTCGGCTTTCTCGCAGCCTTCCTTCACATGGTGACTGATGTCAATCTCCTTGAGTATGCTGTCATCCTGGGGAGACGACACCAAGAGTCAGTGTCATTTAAAGGGTCTGAGACGTCTGCCTTGACATTCTTGACATCTTCCCTGACTTACAGTTGGTGTCGCAGCCACTTATCATATTCAGTGCAGGTTTGCCCTGCTGCACCTTGTGCAAAGCTATGCAATGCTAAATAATAAGGCAATCACAGCAGTTGGGATCTTCCTATGTGCCATGTCTGGTTTCAGTTTGGGGCTTGACGTCTGCAAAATGTGTAAATGTAAGCTGAGCCGCATTTTCAGGAGAATACATCCTCCTCTGTGCCACCCTGGTTCAGGTCTGAGTCGTCGTCTTTATTCTATTTTGGATCATGTTTTGATTGTTACATAACTTGGACGTGTATTCTAGTCACATCTTTGCTCACATATTCGCTACTCCACCATAATTTGTCACTGTAGTTCTTCCCAGCTTTAGACCAAATTCATGTCAACACATTTTACATTTAAGAATAGAAAAAGAGAAACGTGCAAATGACCCATCTAGACGATTTGAATCGTACTCGTTGGGACGCTTATTTCTCAGGACACTGTCTCAAAACTCAGTTAGCACAAAACTTATCAATGATTTACATAGTCACTTTAGTAAAACCACAGCCTTTGTGGATAGATGCTAAATATGGAAGCCCATTTTGAGTATTTATAGACTATACTTTTTACCTGATTCCTATTACAGGTGCATTAATATAGTATTTGTTTGAGAATTAATGTAGTAAGAGATGCTAAACTAGAATATTACTCTCAATTAATTTCAATTTCAACAAAAATGTGTAAGATATGACAGAAAAGCAGAGTGGTGCCATGGAAATTGATATCATAGACATTTTGCTTTCGTTGTTCTGTCATCGATTTGATGAGAGAAATGGGAAGATGTCGTTAGTGAAAATAATAGAAAACATACTAATTCCATAAAGACATTTGCTGTGCTAGGGCAGGGTGCTGTACTTTCCACTAGGGGATCATGGGTGATGTTAAGTATGAGAATCCGCCACCGTGATTGGTGCTGACAAGTGCAACATCCTTGAAAGTTTCCAGCAAATGGCGAGCAGCTAGTGCCGCTGCGCCGTTCTGTGCTGAGAGACCTGAGTGCCGATGTCATCTGTAAATAGAGACTCGGGTGTGCACCCTGCTAAGCGGGAGAGGTGGCGGCAGGCCCAGTTAGCAGCTCGTGAGGATGCTTTCGTGCCGCTCGGCCCGTCCTGTCACTGTTTTGCTGCACTGGTGGGTGAACCAGCAAGACAGGAAAACATCCGCAGACATGTTGCCATGTTTGATGGATTCGTAAACATTGTGCTATGCTGTCTCACTATTCATGTCCTCACCTTACATCACACAGGTGGACAATTGCAAAAAGGATGCTGTTCTCTACCTCTGGTGGCCCCCTGCTGGTTTGTTTGTGATATAAATAGACCACCACTAAATGAGTCTGTCTGTGTCCATTAATCTGAGCTGCTCCAGTGCCTGTCAGCTCTTGTGTCTGTCTGGATTCCAGTCTTGCTCATCACTTTGTTTATCAAAATACTGTGTTTGCTCAACCCTCTGGTCTCTGTTTTGTTGGAGCTCCTATCTTTAGCATCTGTCTCAAGTGTGATGATGTATCTGTAGCTGTGACAACAAAACCAACCACACACACGCACACACACAAACATTCCTCCACCGCCATTCCAATGTGAGCAATTGCAAGGACACCCAAACTCTCTCAAAGCCACGCAGACAATGCTTCCAGCACACACACACACACACACATACATAATCACTATGGCGTGTAGGTCAGAAAGTTACTGATACAAACCTCTAGTTGACAGAAGCCGGCATTGTTCTTGTTTTTGGCTGCCTTGTTCTTCAGGTAAATAGAAAACCATCGCCGCACTGTGAATTTTCGCATGCTGGTATCCATGGCGACAAGGGGGACCGGTGCATCTATCCCATAATCATAAACATCCCGGCTGGAGGTTTGCGAGGTGGCTCACACAGAGACAGCGTTTTTATTGGTCATCTATTCGTCCCGCAGGTCCTCCATTGGTTCGTCCTCGGTGGTGCCGTGGCTTTTCAGGCGTCCCATTGTTCACACACGCGCTCCTGTAGCTCTGTTTGATCTCTCAGCTGCGTCTCAGCTGCAGGGGACGCCGGACGGAGAGGGACGGAGCGGTCGGTGGACGTGGGGCAGCTCGTCTGGCTCGGGAATGTCTGGCAGAGGTCTGGGATAAAGCCGCTGGGCTGAATGGGGAGCGGCAGAGGAGGTGTGTGTGAGCTGTCTCTATCCTCTCGCCTGCACATATGTGCGCCTTCATCCCCCGGCGCCCCCTCCTTCCTCACTCTCTCTCACTCTCTCTCGCTGCAGCATAGGGGATTGTCACCAGTCACATTGTGCATCAGCGTGCTCCGGCACCTCCCTTCTTCTCTCTCTCCCTCTCTCCCCACCCCACCCCGCCTTCCCCTCACCTTCAGCTCCCTCGCTATCAAAGCCATAGAGCAACAGCTGGCCAGGTCACATGGTGCACACCAGTGGCACCTTCACCTCATTGCCTTTCTCTCACGAATGAAAGCTGAGGACGTTTAAGTCACCAAACTGAGAAAAACCTGACCAGTGACCTTGTTGGTCTGAATGTAGCTGTGTAGGTGTGTGGATCACATCAGCAGCCTCGCAGAGCTGCAGTGTTACATAACTGCAGGGAGAGAAGGGGAGGCAGCAGAGAGAGGGATGATGGGATGTTGGTAGAAGTATGTTAATCATCAATGATACTGCAACTTGATTAATATGTGTCGCAACAGGGCCTTTATTGCAAGAAAATGGACCATTCTGGGTGCTTCTTCTACGCTCTCTGAATGCCAGGATCCAGAGAGCGTAGCCGATTTATATTCTGTATTTGTGATATTTCATCAGCTCAAAGCTTTTCAGTACAATCGAAACTGTAATCAGACATTGGACAGTCTGCAGTTATGCCTTGTCAGAGAGGATTGGGGATTATGAACCTGGCTCTATCCCAGAGGGATTAAGGCTCCAAAGGACATCACCACTCAGTCTGTCAGAAGCGCATTGATAAATATCAATGTGCTTCTGACAAACTGTGAGGCTTGAGAGTCCCTTTATCAAGATGCACAACTGTTTCAATTAGAATAAAAACACCAATCACACTGACCAAACAGCCGACAGGGATTGTAATCAAAATCGGCCTTTGTCTGATTGCAGTAGAAATGAAGATGCACTCAGAAATCAGTCCGTGCTCTCTCTTTTCCCTTTCAAATGAATTAACTCATTCAGTTCCATTAAAAATCCAAACAGCAATTTTGTCCAGTTTAGTAATCGAGAGACGCTTTTGTATTGGATGTGGCGTAGCTTGTTTGGTCCATCTGTCGTCTGCAAACTCAACTTGACCCACGAGAAAAACCAGCATTCAGAATGAATTCATAAGAAGATTACAGAAGACCTCATCACAACGGGGACACACTGACTAGACGCTGAATGTTTTATTGATATTTAAGGGGCACAGTATTAACCCTGTCATCAAAACGATCACTTCAACATAACCATATAATCACTATTTGCACCAGTCTATCCATAAACAACCACGACAACATAAACATCATTGCACAATTGACTTAAAGCAAACTAATTTCTGAACTGATTGAGTGTTTCTGTTACTGACATGTTGACTTGCCCTGAGAAACAAGTGCAAACTCGGAGGTCTGGCAATGAAACGCAGTCACACACACACACACACGCACACTCTGCACCAGGCTGCGATCAGTGCTGATGTAAACAGAATGAAAAATAATTTCGGAAAACTATTAAGCATCACTTCGAGACATTTTCCCTGTAATGTTTCATTACTCAGTATTCAGGGTGAATTCCAGCCCATGAATTATGTAGCAGCCAACATTAGCCATTATAAACGTGTAGCTGAGGACACTGAAAAATAATTAGTCATGGCTGACAAACGTAGTATTACTCACTTGCTTCCACATTGTAAAAAGAACGCGTCATCCACTACACAGACATTGTGCATGAATGTCTTTGCTAACCGGTACTTGTTTAAAAATTATTATCAACAGGTATGTAGGTATTAGTTTGATGGTCACACACCATTGCAGATGCTGGATGCCCGCAGAGGAGTGCTGTTAAAGTAGCAGCAGTCATAGAGTGGTAAAGAAAGAAAGGTTTCATAAAATGGCACTGAAGGCTATTTGTTATGCTATACAAGACCCATTCGCATTACTTGTCACGACTACTAGTTTCCTTTTTCCACTTCTTCCCTGACAAAAGGCATCCAATGTGAAGGAGAAGTATTTACAGCTCAGTCTGATGCAGCAGGCAAAGACGGTCCATATTTGTGCATCTGTGCTTTCTTTTATCTCCTTGGGTGCTGACCAGGATAGAAAATAGGTACGTCGTGATCACACACACTGAATCCGGTGGCTTTGTCAACACCCAGAGGATCAGACCACTTCCTTTTTTCACAGTTCATGAGTTTGAACTCAGGGCTGAAACAGATTTCAATCTGACCCAGAACCTGAGCGTCAGCATCCTGTCAAATATGAAAAATATGTTTAGGCTGGTCTGTCGGTGTGGTGCTGCTGCTGCTGATGATGGGGTTATTGCAGGTGCTCATACCTTTGATGGATGCACACACTGGATTTTGGGTTTGACGCTGTAGACGTCCTCAATGGCTGCCTCAATATCTGCCAGCTACTCACACGCAGAGGGAAGAGGAAGAATGAAGATTGCAGTTGTTATTGCGTGGCAGAGGACAAACACGTGCTGATCGCCAATCACGACAACTTCAGCGAAGTGTGTGACAGTGACAGTGAGTAAATGTCACAAAGCTCACATCCTCCAAACCTGTCACCACTTTGGAGGATGTGATTTCAAATCCTCCATTACAGATTTTTCTCTACTTGTAACTCCACTTGTGATGCTTCCATAGTAGTAGTATTACATCGATTACACTTACTGCGTAGTACTTTTCAGAGGGGACGATGTTGGACTTCTTTAAGACACTGTGAGAGAGGAGACAGTTTTATCTCAGAAATATAATCAGAGAGCAGTGAAAATACGCTGCAGAGTGTCTTCAGTGTCAGTCTACCTGTCCAAATCCAGGTTATGGTATAATTCCAGGGCTTTGCTGAAGTACTTATGTTGGCTATTCAGAGACTCTGCCCTGGCAGCACACGTGCCATGCTTCCACCACTCGTACTTCCTGTCCAAAAAGACGAAGAATTCGAATTTCTTGACCACAGACACGGATACAATCGTAGCAGGTGTACTGGATTTTAAAAAGTACTGATGCAGGACATTGAAGCCACACGACTAAAAGTGCGAAGCGTGACAGATTGACAGGTGGAAAGGTGAGAAGATGGAGTGGCTCATACCAAAACTGACGTGAGGCTGGCTTAATCAAGTCAGGCCAGCTCCTCAGCATGTCTGGCAAAAGATCCTAAAACACACCACACACATTCTACTTTGTATAGATTTCTTATCCGAAATGGACGAGACTGTTAATTTGATATATAAATCACTACTAGTGACGACAAATTAATTAACCTTCTGATACTATGTGTTGGGTCCTGTCCAAACTATCTGCCTTAGATTGATGACCGTTTCCCACCGTGTTTACTATCCTTATCCACAAAATGGAATATAGTCACAGCAGAGAATAGTGTCCAAGCACCAACACAGAGGAGATGGATGGATTCTGTTCATCTTTCTTTATACCAACCTCTATCAGAGACGGGTTGAATGGCCATGATGAATTGCACTCGACCCCTTTATCGGGCCTGCAAAGCAGACACGTTCACACCAATAGATCACAGTGCTCCTCAGTTAGTCGTATACACAAACAGAGGTGGAATCACGACTTAAAAGCCGCTATCAAAGCTAAGCAACGCTGATGAAATCATTGTTGCTAGCGCTGGAATGGGCCATGCTTAATATGATTAGCTTTCACACTGATAAACATGTCATAGAGCTCTCAGCCTGGTTCTCAAAACATAAAACCTGGAGACAAGCTGTAATTAACTGAATGAATGATGCGTAACTGCCTTGCTATGCTGACGCAGCTCAATAGAGTGAATTCACACATTGATATGCACATTAAGTCGGACTTACCAGAGCCCATGGACTGTCCAATAGCTTATGTTGGGGTGACAGTGTTCCACCTGCAATTCAGAAAAAAACTGACTCAGAATTCTGCCTAAAACCACAAATTTTCAAACTAAATGTGACACGGCTTAAATCACTGAGGGGATAATCGCTCACAGATATATCAAGGAAAAATTCAGCCAAACACAAACAAACAAGTCACAAACACATATGTCACCTCCACAGTGTGGAGAATAAGCACGCAATGACTTTTGTGTTTTAAACACAATACTTCCTGTTGGGCAACAATAAATCTAAGCTCAATTCATTGGGGATTTCTTGTTGTCCTTTATTTTTTCCATCCCATTTGTGTATTACTCATATGGTTGCAGTGCTTTAAAGGCAGAGAAAGTGTGGCATACATTCTATGAACTAAGACCTTGAATCACATAGTCTGACAACAGTAGACAGGAAACCACGAGACATGAAGGGACTGAGCTAGCAGAGACGCTGTAGCAGTCACATGAGCAGCCCGGGGACAGCAGTGCTGGGGTGAAAAATCATTCAGCCACAGATGTGCGTTGCATTTAAATTCACACATCTCTGTGCGTGCTGTGAGTTTGCGGCTTTACCGCAGCAAAACTGTTGACACACAGCTATGTGACCTCAAAGACATCACATGACATTTTGCTTTTTGCAAAGGTTAGCTTGTTTCATCGGTAGTGTTTGGAGACATAACCTGTGACCATGATTTTCAAAGAGAAGAGTACTTGAAATCTAAACCGTGAGGTCTTGAATTTAACATTATTATGAGTGAATGAGATCAAAAACAGGACCAATGCTTTTCTCAGGCCTGTGGATGAGACTTGCTGTTAGATGACAGCTGTGAGATTCAAGCAAAATCCATAGTTGATACATTATTTAAAGCGCTACAGTATTGTGAGTAGAATTTTAAAGAGGTGATTCACATGATAAAGTGAGTACGTATTCATATTGATCTGCAATCTGGAGTTTTCACAGGCATCACAATGAGGGCAACGAGGATTCTCACCTCACAGAAAGTGTTGGGCCAGTGGTGCGTCAGGATAAGTTTGGTCCACATTTGTCTGAAAGTATACGGACAGGTGCAATAAGTGATAACATTCTTAGCGTTTATATGACAGTAAATGTCCTTGTTGTATTTCTGTGTACTCACGGGTGTTTAGACAGAGAAGCAGAGTAGGCCAAGCCTGCTGCCAGGCACAGCAGAAAAGGAGAAAAAAGCCTCATAACTGACCTAAATGTAAAGGGGTATAATGGTTGTCATCTAATGAGAATGCCGTTGTTTCACTGCACAATGCACAAAGGGAGGTCGTTTATATTTACCATATCTTCACTGAACTACCACCAAAATAAGTACACAGATAGATCTTGTGTTGTCGTGTTTGACAGTTGTGTTTTATTCGATTTCGACCATGGATTCGTAGTTCCCAGGCTGAGATAGGAACTTCATTTCGAAACCAGTCAAAGTGTGGTCAGACGCTTTTGCAGAGTCAAAGTGCAAGACAGCACCTCACCGAGTTTTTAACCACATAGCGACATGTGCCTAATGTTGCCTTAGTCTAGTTTACGACACCCCGACTGACACAAGCCAGCGATTGTGTTTGTTACACAGAAGCTTAAAGTTCCTGTATTAAGTGACTGCTAATGATTGCAAAATTTCCCTCAGGTGTCATCGGGGAACTATCCAAAACGTGTTCGGGAATTTGGATTTATTTTAGTTTGTGTCGACGTGTCGACCGGGAAAGAACGAGGTAGTTTACTAGCAAAAAAAAAAAAAACAGGTGTTGTAATATAAACCAGAACGCGGAACAGTACGAAACTATTGCAACAATTATAAGTATGCGACTGAAACATTAACGTCTCTGCCGCATATGGTCAAGACAATTCTCCTTTGTCAAGCTAACATACAGTTTAAAGGCTCGGTCGCGGTTAACTTACTGTTTCTGTTTCAGCTTCTCTGTGATTCTTGTGTAAAAGTGCTGCCGTGAGTTAGGAGGAGAGGGAGAAAAGCTCGATGGTACTGGGACATTTACTGCTCGGTACCTCGCTTGGAATTGTTGACGGTGCAGCTTTTGTTTACAACCTCGTCTCCTGATGGAGCAGCTAAATCAGCCAATCAGCAGCGTCCTCTCACCCTACGTCATCACATGGAACGGAAACTGTGGTTGGTTTTGTTGGCTGGACGAATCGTACCGCACAGATTTAGTAAAGGTTAAAATCAGAAGAATATTTGGAAAATTAGTAATTCAGATGCAGCCGAAATTGTTGATGCTATCAGCACCATCACGTACATACCTTCGCCTTAACTGCAAATGATTATCTTCATAGCATGACTGCAGGTGTATTGTCCATGACGGTCCAAATGTGTGAAATATGCAAGACAAAGGTGGACATCAACTTTTGATTCAGTTTCATCATTTACATGTCGGAGCAATTTGTCGTTATTTCACAAATATAACGGAAATGAGCAAGTTCCAAGAAGTCATCCCTTCTGCTCATTTTCATCACTTAACACACGAAAAAATGCCATGAATTTGTGAGTCAAACTACTTTATTTAACTTGTGATTTTTAGAGCCGAAGGCGAGCACTCAGCCTGTCACTCCTTTTACTAGATAATCTGCTCGGAGAACTTTAATTTCCCAATTAACTGGACACCTCTGAATAATTAATAATGCCGACGGCTTATTCCCTATAAATCTCAGTTAATAAGACTCTTTTAAACCCCGCATGTAGAATCAACCATGGAAAATACCAACATGATTTAATTTGCTGTAGACAGCGCAGGGACCCAGACAACTGGAACAGGCCAGAACAGTCGGTTTTGGAAAATGTGATGAAATTTGAAGCAAGGGCATTTCACACCTGGCATCCCTCGATTGATGAAATGTTCGATGTGTTCGCTTGGCGTCAAATGTCACAGTTTGCCCAACCCTTTGCCAATGAACTATCTTTAAATGTTGTTGAATGCTTGTCCCATGAAACACTGCCTATCGACGCATTCTACAGAACGCATCAGATATCACTGGGATGTGTCACTACCAGCAAATGACCAGAAGAGGGCGCCCTCCAACCACAGACCGGAGCCAGGCAGGTTCGTGTCTAACCAGCTCAATTACAACCACTACAATAACACAAGTAATGTTCTCAATGAATCAGCCATGCAGAGATTGAGCTTTATTAACATTTGGCCCATGTAACCTCCAAGAGTCATTATCACACTAATTGTCAGAATACACACTGAGGGCGCATGTGTTGTGTTTGCCTTCCTCCGTGGGGCTGAGTGAAGTATTTAATCATAGAATTATGATGACTGTTGATGTTCCCTAACACAACGCAGTTGCATAAAAGCACCACGGAGAGCAATCAGTTCAAGCAAATACTCTGCATATATTACAGGCATATTATTTGAAATGTAACCATCTTTATACTGAGATAAATTGAATATGCCATTTTCTGTTTCTCAGATTTACCCATTCACCCCTACTTTTCAATTGATTGGGGTTTTATTTGTCTTAACAAACACGAAAAACTTGTCAAGCTTTAGACGTATTTGTACCTCCCTTTTTGTCATTTGTTCATATAAATCTTCCCTAAGCAGGGTGACACAGCATGTGTGTCCTTCTGTCTCTCTCGCTCGCTCGCTTGCTCCCTCCCACCCTCTCTCTCCCTCTCTCTCTCTCTCCCTCCTGTACATGTTAGCCCGTCATGCAATCAAGTCCTTGCTCAGATGTGCGATGTGTTTCTCAGCTCGTCCATCGTGTCAGGAATAGTCCCTCTGCTGTAACTGTAGCCACTTTTATAAATAGACTCTGGCCAAAGTTCAGCATGCAGGACAGCGTCTCGAGACATCGGGAAGGGAAACGATCGGGACTCCAATACTATCTGCCCTGCAGTGGCGAAGCCTCTTACATTTTTATTTAATGCAGACACATGCCGCAACATAAATCACCTCAATCATGACAAATTTTTGGATTTCATCTTTTATCTGATTAACAATTAATTCTTGATATCCACAGAATTTATGAAAGTCACCAGCCCTGGTGTCACCTGTATCGTTGTTATTTTCCCAGGGCCACCCACAAGTTCTGAATCTGAAGAAAAAGTACACACAAATGTGCACCCTGTGACCCCCCCACCCCATCCCATGCCCACCCACCACAGTGGGCATTGATGGCATTGTCGAGTCCGGTATGTCGAGAATATCGCTCATTTTAGCTCCAGTTGTGGGACAGCGGTGCAGCGGCCAGGAGACCAGCGCACCCTAAAAACAGTATAGACTAAGTAGTGCTGATGAAATTCTTGACTAGTTCTTGCAGCCTTGGGGTCTTGAAGGATCCTGGTTATATATAGGCAGCTCTCTCCTTATAAGGCCTCAGGGAGAGGCAGGGGGGGGCGGTCGGAGATTGGTGGTAGTGTCGATGGCCCAGTCCTTGGTTTAGGCTGTCTCCCTGTGGATTCAGGCTGACAACCGCGGGCACTGCTAAGGGAATCTCCAGGGGTAAGAATGATGACTAGTTTCAATTTGATTTCTGCCACGCCGCCGTTGTTGAGCTTTTCCTCACCTCGTTCGGTTTCCTATGTAAATGAAACAGGTGCGCTGCTGCGGGATGGAGTAATAATGTGAGAGCTGATTAGGGGAAGGACCAAGGGATTTGGTGTGACCCTCGCACCCCTCATCCCTCAGAGGGGCTCATATTTAAACAATAGAGTGTGCAAATGTGCAGCAGGAATAGCAGCGTTATTCGTCAGTTTGAACGTAACTGTGGCCCAGTTGGATAAACAGAAGGTCTGCGGGTCCGCGTGTGTTCATAATAACAGGCTAATTGGTTCAAATGGACTCCCGCTGGGCAGTAAACACAGAGATAACACGAAGCTGAGTGAGTGCACTGTAAACCCGTTGGACTCTGGTTAATTACGCGCAGATTTGATGTAATCAGGACCACAGGCAGATACTGACAGTTCATCTTAAATTAAGATATTCATTTGAGAAAGTAGCCATTAGAGTTGTGTTGCGTTGTGTTGTATTGTCTTCACCCGCAGCAAATAATCCTGTCTCAGCTAATAATGATCCAGCTGGATAATTGCAAAGCTCTGCGCTCTCATGGCCGCCGCCTTTAGAGGATCACCACACCTGGCATGTTGTAATAGCTATACAGGCTGGAGTGACAGAGGCAGAGGCCTGTCACCACCGGGGCCGCTGGGCCCATCTGGACCACCTCGTGACCACGAAGCTCTGAACGTTTGCCTGCTGGCCGCTCTGAGTTCGGCGTGCGTTTGGTGAAATACAGGGAACAACTGCAGCGTCAGTGACTCCCGTGATGAATGTTTGAAATGAAGCTCTGCTCAGCCGTGAAAGAGTACGAACGCCGGGCTAATCTGTCATGTCTGTTACGTCGAGTGACGTGTGTGAAACCAGAGAACATTCTCTGAGGTGCTGTTATTCACATTTTCTGAGTCACTGAGTGGAATGTGTAGTTATTTCCAACAGCAGTGGAATGTAAAAAAAAAAACCCCACAAGTGCTCTTTTTTATTGTTTTTATACTGACAGGAGAGTCAAACCCAAACAGTTTCCGAACACACACCTGGATTTTTCAGACCACACTGTAATATGGCTGCATTTTGCAGCACTCATATGCTCCAGTCATGTGCATCATGTCAGACCATGTAATACTATAAAGTAAAAGAAAAAAAAGAAATGGGCAAAGACAGACTGTATTTGACATTTTTTTGCTTGTGATTTGACGTCCCAAGTGCGATGATGTCTTGTGCCTGGTTGCTTGACGTTCTGATTGACAGCTTGCAGCGATGGGATGAGAGCTGCGTACTCCTCTCGCGAGAAGTGCGATGGGCCGTGGCTCTGGGCATGAGGATGGACACGGGCAGCTAGCTTCATGTTTCAGATGACCTTATTTTCGCTCTCTGAGGTCTCTAGGTGATGTAAGGCACTTAGGCCCCTCTGCCGCTATGCACGAATGATGTAAGCGGTGTGATGCGCGGTTAAGCCGTTGTTTGGGGACCGCTATAAAATGTGTTCGTGTCAGTGGTGGAGCTTCAGAATGTTTGGAGACAGAATGCTGTCCTGCACATAAACGTTGCCACTGTTTTACAAGCAGTGTGTGAGTAGTAAACCGTGGCTGTGAAAACAGACTGTTTACACAGTTGAAGTATGAGTTACCTCAAACCTGATGTGCATCACAAGATGGCAAAGGAACAGACAGCGTCCCTGTCATCATCAATGTTGTCTTATTTCGCCATCACAAACATATATATATATTGTTTATAAACAACATTCGTGACCATCGTGTCTTATCTGTGTTACAGCGATTCAAAAGCATTACACAAATGGGATTGAATTCACACCACGACTAGGTTCATTTGCACCTTAAGTGCAGCGATCCCCTTTTCTCACTCCTTAAGGAGCACTGACTTGACCAACAGGTAATGGCCAAAGTGCCTGACTATCTTCTGACTCATAGTTGAAAGTCATTAAAAACTATTAATAGCAAAATACAGACTGAACCACCAGGGTAGTTCTCACTTGTTCCGTGATGTTCCCTTATAATTATAGCATATTAAGGTCAGTGCTTTTTGGACTGCAAATTTCTTCAGGGATCTGTTCGGAAGAATGTCTTGTCTTGGCATTTAAAGTTTCTGTCCTCAAACTTCTTTTCCATCTTCTATCAAATTTCACTATCTTAGCGATTCAAGGATGGAAATGTGAAAAGTGTGTGTTGGATTTTTCAAATTTGAGGCAGTGGTGAGGCGATGCTTATTGTTCCTCGTGTTCATTGTGAAAGTTTTCATGAAGTGGTTGGATGCTGAGACGCAAATTACACCAATACCAACGTGCACCACGTGAGACTTTCTTTGGTCCAAATTAGCATCGATTGAGTGATCGATCAACTGACACGTCAAATTCCAATCACTATTCACAAGAAATATCCATTATGGCTGATGGTAAATGGGGGAGAGCTGCCGTGTTTCTGAGTGTGTTCCCAATATTCGGGTTATATCCGAATCACTCACCACTCTAACAATAGTTCACACCATGTCCTTGGTTTTTATTTGTTTGGGTGTGCTTGTGTGTACGTGTGGTAGCTGAGAGTCACTGCCATCATTCCAAACACGTGAAATTCTGAATCATCTGTATGTGTGTGCGCGTTCATGTCTGTGTGTGCTCGTGTGCATATGTCACCTCTCAGCACCAGAAGGGTTTTTTGTTTGAAGGACGCACACTGAACTCTAAAATTAATACAGAGGCCTTTATTATTGCAGCACCATGTTGCCGAGTGTTGAGTCATAACCGATGAATATTCATGTTGTGTTCCTGTCAAAGTCTCACCAAATGTCCGATTCGCAGCCTTGTCCCCCTGAGATCTCTGGGAGCGCTTTCATTCTGCGATATTTCTCCTGCTGTGGTTTAAGTGTGTGTTTGTTGTGTGTATGTCACTGAGAAGCAGCTCTCGCTGTGAGTGAGCAGTTGTGATTCTGTGTTACCCAGTCAGTCAATGTGTGTGTTGCTGGTTCAACAGGTCAGTGTCGACTGTGTCACCATGCCTTTGTGGAAACGTGGGAATTACAACCATGAATACCACCACAAAAAAAGCAAATATGTGGTCAAAGAGTACAGCAGGTACTGTCCTGGACTAATTTCAACTAAAAGCACAGACAGTAGCAGTCTGCTCCTAATGGTACTAATAAATGTGCCGCAGCGGTAGTTGGCTGCGTCATAACACGTAACAAAGGCGCCAAAAATGTTCTTGGTTTGCTTCATCTGTGGTAAAAAAGGTGACAGAATTTTCTGAAATTTTACAGACTGGCGACATTGGAAGGGCAAACAGCTGCTTTAATGTTACATTTTACTTTTGCTCTCAAGAACTCTGCATCGTTCTCGGTACTGCTATATAGAACGAGTCCAGTACCCAGCAGGAGTGCGAAACGATGCAGCTAGATAGCAATCACCACTCTACTTTGGCATCTCCCGTAAGCTCGATAGAGGGGAGGCTAACTGGATGTGGGCCAAACAGCTGATGCTTGTTTTTCCACAGCTGCTCTCCAAAAACCCCAGAAAATCTGTCTTATTAAATTGCAACTTCCGTCAGTCATCTGTTCCATTTCCCTTAATTTGCATAATGGGAAACGTAGCTTTGTTTGAAAAATAGTGCTCTGCGAGACACTATTACAGAAATCAAGGATGAAACAATTATCAGACCATCCTTGCTTATCTCTTTAATAAACTCTCAGCAGAGTCTCTGAGCTCAGATGATATTGAATTTTGTACTGTGTGACATAAGATTCATTTGTACAAACTGTGGTGCATATCTATGCCAAACAACTTTGAGTGGGTAAAAAGCATTTCGATTGGTCAGTTTGGTCATACCTATGCACTGGTACTTTGAATCTTAATCTTCAATGGGTAAACTGCAGTAATGACAGTTTTGGAGATGATACCATTGCAAAGTGTGAAAGTGCAGCCTGTCCGTCGAAGAGTAATGCAGGCAGTGAGGCTTGTGGCAGCCTTACGTTGCTTATATTTGTGGATTTTTAGGGGATGCAGGCTGCTGGGACACCTTGCTGTGTTGTTATACATCCCAGCTCCGTAGCTGCTTTAGTAGCAGTACGGAACAAGGTTTGAAATGTTTGATTAACTTGTGATTAGGAAACTCGAAATCCTACTTTGTGTGTCACTAGTGTTGTGGTTTTGTAACCAAGCGGCGTGTGTGAGCATGCCATCCCCCGTCGCGACATTACTGCTGAACATAGAAGTGGTTTCTTGCCTCACACCGCTAACACACACTGTCTAGATGAGGACTGCTTCCTCCTAACAAAGAGCTGAAGTCTGCTCTTTTCATTACTAATTTAGCGGGAGAGAGCTGCGTCTTTTAATCCAGTTTACAATCCTCGCTTACATCTCGAGTTGAATGTACCCCGAACAATGACTGGGAGGAACTGATTCAAAGAATTGCTGCTCGGCGAATCTAATATTCAGTGCACAAAAAGTGGTCATGGATATTACAGACTGACTGAATTCTGGAGTCAGGTAGCAGCTACAGGCTTGACTTTGCTAAGGAGGATCATGGAGGTCCTTTTGTACCACAGAGGTCCTCGCATCAGTCGAGGTGGGAGTGTCTTGAGGACACAGAGATGGTGGGGTCACAGATTGAAACAAGTCCCACTGCTTTGTGCGTGTTATCATTTGCTATGTATAAATATCAATAGTATATAGCAAGGAGCACTTCTTTTTCCTAGAGAGAGATTGAAAAATGTAATACCGGTATGTACATTTGAGAATTATAAATGATGAATAATCGCCACCTCCCAGCCTATGTTCGGGGTAGAGTAGTATTTTTAAATCAGGATGCCAGACTTATTAAATGTCTTTGTTTAGCTCTGAGACGACGGAGCTGGATTATGAGTACAAAACGCGTGCTCGCATCCAGGATGTGGTAAGAGTCTCCGGAACGTTCATCTGTAGACATTGAATATTTGATGTCATGTTGAACAGTACATGTGAGACTTGTGAGCGCTGGTGGATTGATGGTTGGACGGGCGGATGGATGACGGATGGATGGATAGATGATGGATGGGTACAAATGTAGATCGATTGGGAGATAGTTCGGTACAACGTATACACGAGAGGCTCTGAAAGTTTCTCTCATTCCCCTGAAGGTGAAGATGAAGGTGCCAGATAAGTACGTGCGTGAGGAGCCGATGATCAGGGGCCCACACTTCCCGGTCAGACTCAGATCTCACACTGTGTTTGAACACACTCCCATCAAACTCTTCTGCACCGTTGAGGGCTTCCCAAAGCCAATTGTAAAATGGTGAGTAGGACACAGCACCTGTGTGTGAGCACCACACGCCATGAGGTCCCACAGGTGAAACCGGTGGCTTCATTTTTTCCTTTTGTTCCCTTTTTCCTCTCATAGGTACAAGGATGGCGTGATCTTAAATCAGTCCTCTGGGAATTACCTAGTGGAGGACAAGATTGGATGCCACTCTTTGGAGATCCCCAAGTAAGTCCAAATGGCGAAGTAAATCAAATGTTCACCTCCTGTGGAGTTGTTGTTGACATCGCCTCAGAACTACGCTGAAAAAGTTAAAATGGATTTCGCCCGTACCCGTCTGAGTGCTCAGGTGTGGCAACACAGGGCACTCACTTCACTGCGCCTGTAGTACTCGAGATGTCTTTTCACCGGACTGCTTTTATCCGCCGTATTTTTCAAGCGGTCAACCAAATGACCCCTCCGCAGTCGTTTTCGTTTCTTTCCTCCATCTCGGCAAAATGTTGCGGAAGCATCGAGAGAATGGACAGACAACCGTCAATCCACAGGTCTAATTTGATGATTCCCAGACTCCACGCCATGACAGACTTGTCCAGCATGATAGGCGACAACATAATATCGAGTCAGGAAGGCTCAGCTGTTCAACTGCTGAGCCCAGTGCTACCCGACACCCCATCGCTCCCTCAAACGTCACCCTGTCCTCAGGTCAAAATCCCTCTCGGCGCTGTTTGCCAACTATTTACAGTGTAGTTTACAGTAGCTTTTAAAGCTTTAACAGTGACTTAATGGGTAATTCACAGAAAATAGGTGCTGTCATGAAAAGCTGTCTTCTAGAATAAAGCATGGGCAGAAACTTAGAGGAACCTTCAAACTTTTAATAGGCTAATGCCATCCCCCCGCACCCAAGTCCTTCCTTCCCAGTTTAAATCCGCGCTTAATATAATACCCATATAAATTACATCACAGCACCGCTGTCATGCTTAGGAAGGATCCATGAAACAGATTTAGACATAATGTTTATTAGACTGCAGGCCTACTGTGAGAGTGCTCCTCTGGGTTGCCCTGATGTAGTCACGTTCTCCTGGATCTTCAAAGTATTTGCCACCATGTGTGCCCCCTGCCCCCGCCACTCGTGCGCCCCACCTCTAGCCCCCTTCCTCTCTCCTTTGGGACCGTCCTCGCCCCACATAACCCTCTCCGTCTTCTTTACGGCCGGGACAGGCCGATTCGTTGAGGCAGTGGCTGAATTCCCTGCGATTTAACTCGAGGTTGTGGAAAGGTTAGTGAGAGAGGGAGGGGGAGAGGAACGGAGGAGAAGGGACAGGCCAGGGTTGGGGGGGCTGGACCGGGTAGAGGTGGAGGTTGGGCTCTCGTCGTGTATGGCTGGTATGCAGAGACAATGAAGGGCGTTTATACACTTTGAACTTGACCTCTGCTGCTGTGGCACGTGTAGCTCAGATTTCCCTCACACGCCCTTGCCTTACGACCTTCATAATCCTCCATAAAACGCAGGCATCGTACGGAAACTGGTAATAAATCCTCCACAGATGGCTTTAGATGAGATTTCTGAAAATCAGAGGTCAGAATCACAGAGTAATACAGAAACATACAAATCGTCTTACATAGAATTCTTCAGCAGGAGGCCAGGCCATCATGAATAGCTAGTTTCTTTTAGATTAGATTTATCCAGTGACTGAAAATATATCGATCAAACTGGATGGACAAATAATACTGGTACTTGTCTCTTGTGCTTTGCTAGATGTTCCACAGACGATACCGCTCAGTACACAGCTGTGGCCACTAACCTCCATGGACAAGTCTCTTCTCAGGCCTCTGTTATTGTGAAGCGTGAGTCCATCAAATCAGTGTTCCACACAAAGGCCGATGTTTTTCCACTGAACTATTCACTACATTTGTCAGTTGCTGCTAACTGATGATGATAACTTTAATTTTAAACTCTGTAGGGTACAAGGAAGGCGACGAGATGTGTCCCTACTCATGGTTGCCTTTCACCGGTAGGCATCAGAGTTGGCTGTATCCTAATCACATAGAACCATTATTAGATTATGTCTACTGTATTACATTAGATTGCAAAAGTTGTTTCCTATCTTATTATTGGCTTCTCTACTCCTTGCACTACTGTCAATCAGCCGGCATGCTTCCCAAGATCCAGTACACGAAGATCAATATCACTTTTGTGGAGAAGTTTGGTGCAGTTTTTGCTACTGAGGGAGATTCAGCGACTCTGACTGCAACTATGATCATCAACCCCAACCTGACCAACCTGCAGCCGGAGGCTCAGTGGTATAGAGATGGTAATTGTTATTAAGTACCACTTAATGACAATATAATGACACCGCAGCAGCATGTTAAATGTATTACCACAGTGGCCACCAACCTCACTCAAGAAGTTCACCCAGAGGCTTGTGGAATGTTTTATGGGTACTGTTTTATTACTAATTAATTGTAATATACATAGTTAAATTGTCTCTGTGCTGTGCACTGCTAATTCATCAGTTACAGTCTACTTCATGCCCCTATTTTAAGGCTTTAGTGCAATGTTTTATGATCAGAGCCTCGCATTTATTTCCTCTAATTCACTTGTAGACACCCGCTTGGTTGACTCCAAGTGGGTGAAGATCGAAAACGGCCGAGGAGTTTCCACTTTGACTCTTCCTAACCTGTACAAAGATGATGAAGGTCTCTACACACTACGTATGGTTACAAAAGGAGGCACGGCGGAACACAGCGCATTTGTCTCCGTCCAAGGTATGATGCAATGAATGGTGGGCAGGCTGTGGAGCAAGTTAAAGAAATACTGATACGAAACTTTGGAAAACGGTCGGCCACCTTGTGGTTGAGACTGAGCTTTGACTCGCCCTCAAACGTTCATGTAGCAAACACTGGGAATTGAGTGTTTCATATTGTTTGAACTGCCCCATGATTCACCCACAGTTGTCCAAAAGTTGAACCAAAAGTTGCAGAATAGTACCTGGTGTCTCAGGGGTTGAGTGATTGTTCTTAAAGATGTTCTGCGACCACCTGTGTAGATGGTCCTCCTCCGGTAAAAAATGCTCCTGGTGCACCTATGGACATCAAGATCCATGATGCCAACAGGGATTACGTCATTGTGTCGTGGAAGCCTCCAAACACCACCACGGAGGGTCCAATCCTAGGATACTTTGTGGACAAGTAAGGGATATTGATGTAACTACTGTTCCATCTGCATGTGAACCAAACTCAGAGGAATCCCTAGTCAAGGGATAAACATACCAATAAATGTGTAAATTTGGTAAGTGTGTAACGCTTGTGCCTTCCATCCCTGTTTGTCAGATCTGAGGTTGGGACCGATGACTGGACCCAGTGCAACGATCACCCCATCAAGAGCTGTAAGCACCCAGTGTCTGGCCTGTTTGAGGGACACTCCTACTGCTTCAGAATCAGAGCCGTCAACTCCCACGGAATCAGCAAACCATCCCGCATGTCCGATCCTGTGGCTACGCTGGACCCCACCGAGTTTGAGAAGCTGCAAGGTGGGTTAAATTCCCTATGACAAGTATCGGCTCTCAAATGTTAATACTTACTAAACATTGATTTATTGTTGATAAAGGTGATGACGGGTTGTTGTTTTTTTTTATGTCACAGCCAAGAAACTTGGTGGAAGACTGGGCGTGGTGTCTCACGCAGAAGAAATTGAAGGTAGGATCTAAATTTGAGAAAAGACAGACAACACACCCGTATATGTCTATGTAGTGTTTTGATTGATAGAGACAGACAGCAAACGTCCTTGCATTTGAGACTATGTTAGATTATGCAGTAGTGTGTGTGTGTGTGTGTGTGTGTGTGTGTGTGTGTGTGCGTAGCTGAGGGGAAGCCCCCAGGTGCCCCGTCAGATGTTAAAATTGTGGAGGTGGACAGAACTTATGCCGTCCTGACTTGGACAGCTCCAGCATACGCTGGCAAGGCTCCGATGTGGTACTACATCGAGAAAGTAGGTCAATGCCTCCCGTCAGGCAATTTTTGTAAACAAAAATTGCAGATCAAATTGAGCAGGCCTGTCAATACGATTGCATCAGCCCTCACGACGAAAACAGAAGATTTAATGCTAATTTCTGCCCCTCCTCCCCCACAGTCCCTGACAGGCAGCGGCGCCTGGCAGCGTGTGAACACTCAGGTCCCTATTCGTTCAGCCCGCTATGCTGTCTTTGACTTGCAAGAGGGCAAATCCTATAATTTCAGAGTGGCCACTGCCAACATGTATGGAGCCAGTGAGCCATCCCAGCCATCAAGAGCAGTTGAGACTCGGACACTGAAAGGTTTGTCTCCTGCAGATGTTTGGCAGGTTCTCTGAGACGGCAAGCTGGTAATGTTCTGTTATTTTCTGTTTTTCAGGAGTTCCGTCCGCTCCTGGTCAGGTGTTCTCCACCAGGGAGACTGACACCGCTGTCCTCATCCAGTGGACTCCTCCAAAGGAACCGAACGACCTGATTGGATACTATATTGACCAGTGTGTGGCGGGGACAAAGGATTGGGTTTCTTCCAATCACAAACCTCACAAAGGCACCAAGTGCGTTCTCAGGCTGATGCAGATTTCTGCATATTTCAGCAAAAGAATCAGAAAGATGGAAAAACAAGCCAGAATAAAAGGCCAAGCCTGTTTCTTACCCTTTTCACCTTGGCGTTAGTACTGCGGTTCACTGGCTATCACTGTTACCGGAGTACTGACTGTTTTTGTGTGTGTTTGTTTCCTTTTTTTTTAAGGTTTGTGGTTAGCGGCCTGACCACAGGGCAATCCTATATTTTCCGTGTCCAGGCTATTAATGAGCTGGGTCTGAGCGATGAATCCCAGGAGTCGGCACCACTGTCTGTCAAGGCCGCTCTGAGTCAGTACCCACACCTTGAAACGTCGTACCCTTCAGCATTGAAATGTCACCGATGATGATGACGACCACGATGTCCGACACTGGTCCATCTTTTGACGCTGTTTTCCCCTACATCTGTCGTTCCTGCCTCAGCCCCGCCCTCTGCCCCCTACGGCATTGGTCTGCTGAGCTGTGATGGCCATTCGATGGTCCTGAACTGGAGCCAGCCTCTGCACTCCGGAGGGGCTCCGGTCAAGGAATATTATGTGGATAAGAGACGTAGTGGAACAACCATGTGGAGGGAGATCAACATCCCACCAGTTACAGAGAGAGTGTACAAGGTGGGATAAAGATCAAATTTTAATGTTTTTGTCTGCAAAATCTGCTCATTTGTCTTCCCGGGTTTGGACTAGTTTATTGTCCTGGGGGTTTTATTTGTTGTTTTTTGAGGGTTGTAACTGACATGTTGGTAACATTCACAGGTAGAAGGTCTGACCACTGGAGCAGTGTATCAGTTCCAAGTCTACGCAGCCAATCTCGCCGGCCTTGGCCGCGCCTCCGAACACTCGGCTGACCTCACCTGTGAAGCCTGGACCCACCCAGAACCTGGTTGGTAACGAGTCTCTCCAGGCTTCTAATGGCTTTGACTATAACGTAGTATTATCTAAGTATATCTCTTCGCTTCCCACGCATCAGGTCCTGCGTATGACCTCACATTCTGCGAAGTGAGAGACGATTCGCTGGTGGTTGAGTTTGCTCAGCCTGTCTACAGTGGCTCCTCAGCAATCACGGGCTATCATGTTGAGTACGCCAAGGAGGGCAGCGATGATTGGACCATGGCTAATGAGAAAGCTGTCAATCACCGCTTTGTCAAGGTGAGCTCATTTTACCAGAGAAATCACCTCCATGGCTTCTGTACATGAGAGCGTCATCGTAGCTCAGGAGTCCATCTACTGCATTTCATACCAGCCAGAAGACAGACTTCAATGTACTTTGACTGAGGTGTGTTTGTTTGTATGACATAACCTGTAATCCTTACACATTGCCAATGTCACAATATCTTTAATGTTCGGTGATATGGGACGAGGTAGATTATTACTGAATTTGTCTGTCCTAGCTGTCGAGAAGCTACACCAGCTGCTGCCATCAGCTTCAGCTTTCGCCCTTATTTTGTACGTGTCGAATGGTTTATGGTTTCTGAATGTTCGATGAACTTTCCTCTATGTCACGTACACAGTTCCTTGAAAAAAACTAGGCCGTTCCCTGTAGTCTCTTTAAAGCAGCGTCACACTGACCTCTAGTGGATGACAGGGACTGAGATTGGAGCCAAAATCGGCTTGTACACTCCACACCATTCATGTCTTTGAGCGTTGATGCATTTGAGGCACAATCTAAACCCAAATTCAGTTTGGGGGGAAAAAAACAAGTGCTCGTTTTTCATCCATAGAGCCAATTGAATCGCATGTTATATGTACCTCATGGTACCTTGTCCATTCAGCCCAAAGACGTTTCGCCAGAGTGTACAATTCACGCTGCGAAATAACTTTCTCTGTCATCATCGTAACACTTCAGTCACTCTCATATTTCAATCAGAGAGAGAGAGAGGGAGACCACAATCAAGTTAAGCACTGGTCTGGTAACTATGGCGACCAGACATAAGAGAGATGGTGAGAGCATGACTGTCAGAGAGAGTAAGGAGGGATGAGGGAGACCGAGCTGACAGGCTGAAAGGGAGCGTTTCAGCTGCAAATTTTCTCTGCCATCTTCTATCAATCACACCTCCTCCCCCTCACCCCTCACCCCCCCCTCTCCAGGTGACAGGCTTGGAGGAGGGCAGCAGCTACGTGTTCAGGGTGCGTGCGGCCAATGACGCCGGCGTGGGCATGGCCTCTCTGCCCTCTGACCCCGTGATTGCCAAAGCTGTGCCAGGTAACCTTTAGATAAAAGATCGAAATTTGCATGGAGATTAAATTTGCATCATGTGCATCGCACTCCACTTCACCGCCATCCGACTTGATTCGAGAGCGTTTCATCTGCAATCAGATGTCCCCCCCAAAGGACTGGAGACAAGTGTGTTATCTCTTTGAGATTGGTGGGACGAGATGGGATGGGACAGATATGAGCCTGTGTGTATGTGTGTGCGTGTGTGTGTAGGCACACAGGAGGTGTCGTGCTCGGTGGACGAGAAGACCGGTGACATCGTCCTGGCGTTTGAATCCTGCCAACTCAGCGAGAATTCCAAATTCATCTGGAAGAAAAACTACGAGGAAATCACCGAATTCTCCAAAGGAGTCGTAGTTAAGACGGAGGGCAGCCAGTAAGACCACGCACACACTCACACTCACACACACACAGTCGATACATCACAGATTGTGTTGAAATGGTGTGTGTGTGTGTGTGTGTGCAGCTCCAAGCTTGTCTTTGAGACTGCCACCAAGGAGGACTTTGGGACGTACAGTGTCAGCGTCACCGACACAGAGGGCGTCTCCTCCAGCTACAACATCTCTGCCGAAGGTAAGAGTCACAACGTTTCGCCATCGATCACGTTGACTTGAATCGTATCTGAGCCATTTCCAGGTCCAAAAATATTTCATACTCTCCACCTTATCGCCATCACGCCATTGACAATAGTTCAATGAATGGAATTGTGAGTGTCTGCGGAGTTTGATGTGGGGCCAAGCGGGCCGAGTGTAATGAACGTCACCTTTCCTCTGTTTTAGATATGGAGAAGATGCTGGCACTCAGCTATGACATCAGACACCCAAGTATGTCCCCCCTCCACACACACACACACATGCTGTCCCTCTGTCTCCCAGCCAGGCTCGTTCTTTGTAGCCCAACACTTTGTCTCAGTGTCCTCTTTAATCTCCCGTCCCGTCCCGCCTGCTTTTCTCTTTCATACCCTCATTTCAGACCCTCTTTGTTGTTCTGCTCTTTGAACCTTTTTCGGAATCCCGTATCGCTTCCGGTGCAAACACAATCCTTACGTTTCGTAAAAATAAATAAATCTTACCGGCTTTTGCATCACCTGTCACCCCGGCTACTATTTTCACTCCGGCCTGTCTCTCCTTCCGCCCTCCTCTAGTCATCCCGCTGAAAACGGAGCTGTCCTACAAGATCTTGGAGAGAGGCAGAATGAGGTTCTGGCTCCAGGCTGAGGAAATCTCACCGAAAGTCACCTACAGCTTCTTCGCTAACAACAAGGAATTATCTGGAGAGGCCGTAAGATGCCTATGATTTGAACAGAGGATAGGAGAGCGGCGGGAAAGCGCCTCGCTTACCATGATTGCAGCAAACAAGCATGCAGAGAGCAAAATAATAAGAGTGCATATTGTGTGCGTATGGAAATGGTTTCCTCAAATACAACAAATAGCTGACACAGGGAGAGGACGCTGGGGATGAACCGGCAAGGAAAATATAAAAATGATAACTGGTTTTATCTGATTCCATCTTAGAGGCTCTTGAACAGCATATTGGTACACACACTCACATGCACACACAATGTGCCGATGTACTTTTATATTTGGGGGATGTCAGTCTTGTCTGTGATCTGCATCTCGCTGCAGTGTGTGTTGTAGAGATGAAGGGTGTGTGCGTGTGTGTGTCTCGTTTCTACATTCGAAGCACAGCCAGGGGAGCGTCGCCGTTATCTGCCTGTTAGGACTGTAACCACGAAGCTCAGCCTGATATAAGTATATAAAAGTGAAGGCTGGGATCAGATGGGCCCGACTTCTTATTTGGTTCGGCTCCTCGCTAACCGTCGCTCTCCCGCTTCTCCCTCCGCAGCCCAACAAGATGGGCCACGACGTCGCCACGGGCATCATCGAGTTCATCATGGATGTTTTCACCCAGGAGAGCGAGGGGACGTTCACCTGTCAGATCACAGACGGAGGAGGCAAGGCGCAGAGCTCCCTGGTTCTGATTGGAGACGGTGAGTCGGTGGCGCGTGCCGTGCCCGACTGCCGGCTGCGCACGTCCCCCTGTCGCTCTGATCCCATCGAAGCTCCGATTTAAGACCTCCCTCCAGACACGCTCTCCCCCTTGTAGCTAGCGATTGTGCTGCAGGTGTTAAGCGTTGCTGGCGTTGAACTTTTATTCACCTCGGTAAAGGAATCAGGCAGAGCGAATGAGAATACGACTCAGAGTCTGATTTAAGCAGAACGCAAATAGAAAGCGAAACCCAGCAAAGGTGGACTCAGTCCTGAGGATGCCTCCTGAGGATGGAGGTGAACAAGCGTCGTTAGTGAGAAGTGAAACAAAGGCCGAGGACATTACTGCCAATCTAGAGCAGGTGTTTGAGGGGCTCCGCATGAAATATTCAGTGTGGGTATTTTCAGCACACACGTGTTTTTAGTGGTACCCAAGTTTGATATCATGCAAATGAACGCTACTTATGCATGATTTGGGGAAGTGTGTGTGTGTGTGGGGGTCTGGTTCAAAGCAACGCAAGATGGGTTCACCCGCTGAGACCCACCAAACTCCAAGGAATGGTGCCCTCTCCATCCTGAAGGTGCCGACAAGCGGCGTCATGCACAACACGGTCGAGCTTTGATCGCTTAATTGCTCTGTGTGTGTGTGTATGTTTGCAGCTTTCAAGGCCGCTCTGGCTGAGGCTGATTACCAGAGGAGAGAGTACATCAGAGTCAAGGAGGGTAAGGAACACCTCCTCTACGCTGATATCACACACACGCGCCTACACACACACACATTTAAGGGCGGGAGAATGGACAAATCACATAATCGCCGGCCGCTAGATAAAACCATCTCAACGTTAATTGCACTCTGGAGTGTGAGCTGGAGCAGAGCCATGCCGAGACCTAAATTAACGAGTGAAAACAGATACTGATACAAATAGTGTCCTGGGAGGCGTAAATTACTGATCGAAACCCCGGCTTCCTTCCGTCCCGCTCTATTTTCTGCCTCCTTCACCTGCCATAGGTCCTCACTTCAGTGAGTTCCTGTCCCTGCAAGTCGGAGACGACTGCTCCGTGTCTCTAGTCTGCAAGGTAAGCACGCAGACAAGCACACACACACTCTCTCTCTCACTCATACACACACACGCACAGGCCCCGATTATTGAATATTTACTTCGCTAACAATAGGAGGTCTATTTGTAGATTGCTGACTCATGGTTTCGCTGGTTGGGTGCAGAATGTGCTGTCTGCTGATAAGCTCCAAAATTAAACGCATAAAAAGCCGGCATGAATTACACTGTCAGAGTTTAACTTTGGCTTTGTTAGCGTGAAACGTGTAATTAAAACAAATTTGAAATGAAGCGTTGTCTTGACAAGACATCTCTGTGAGGCATTATGCACTTTCAGTCCAAACGCATTCCTTTGAAACGCTTTCAAAGGCAGAAATACGCCGTCGGTCCAGGCGGCAACGGTTGTGGTATTTAAACGAGATCTTCGATTGAGTTGCATCAAAGTTTGTTTACTGGGGTTGATCGCTGATGCTTTTTATTTAGAATTCCCACCAGTGTGAGTCATTGATACAGATATTTTGCCTAATAATTACATTTGCGTCCATGAAACTCAACCTCACAATGGAGTAGAAATCAAGTTTAATATTTTTGCAACGTTTTTGACTGAATGTTTTTTTTTCTTCCTCTTAGGTTGCCAACTTGAAGAAAGAATCTGAGTTCCACTGGTTCAAAGACGACACAGAGATCATCCCTGATGTGAAACCTGACCTGACATCTGGCGTCTGTAAACTACCGATTAAACTGGTAACTGATGTCACACACGCGCGCACACACACACTTCTAACATCAGTTATATACGTAATCTCCCTTGTGTGACGCTCTTTCCCTGCTGATAGTCAGACAGCGGAGCATCAGGATGTGTTTTCTTCATTGTTTCCCTTATTTTTCCTGCTCAGTTTTCCATGAAGACAACAGGAGTGTACAAGGCCACCATCAGCGACGACAGAGGAAAAGATATGAGCCAAATTGACGTTTCTGGAAAAGGTTCGTTTATTCTCGTGCGTCCTACTTAGATAATTGAGCGCCGAACTCTCGTCGCATCTGCGGCGCTGCTTAGAAACAAGAAGCCCGATAAACAGCAGGCGCAAGCGCTTCGTGGATCTGGTCGGGTCTGAAAATATCAAGAAATATCACAGGGTTTGTTAGACAATGACTCACGCTCATGCAGCCAACTATCTGGAGCTGTTTATGAATGCTCGTTATGTAACTCAGGCCTACCATCGCATTTTGACATCGCTGGCGCAACTACAAGGATTTAGCGAGAATTAACAAGAAAACTGCGGGCAACACCAAAATCTGAGCAAATCGCAAGCTCACTTACCACCTTCAATGGGGTGCCAAGCCATTCCTTGAATTAACTTCTAAATCACTGATGTTTTTACCTGTGTTTGGATGCGTCTTCTATTTATGCGTCACCACTAGAGGGCAGCACCTGTGACTGTGGCTTGTCCGTGATGCTCTTCGTGTGACCCCTATGTCTCTGCTTTCCCTCTAGTCTTTGATGATGCAATTAACAAGATCAGCCAGCTGGCAGGTAGGTGTCACATACCCACACACACACACACACACATACACACACACTCAAGCACACGCAAGAGCACACAAGCGTCTTCAACAAACGTCCATTATCGTCTAACTGATAGATTACCGTCTTAAAACACGCTACGCCAAATGCATCGTGTACACATAATGTCCTCTGTTAATGGCGCTGTGCTCCATTATCATGGCTCACCGTCATCTTTGATGGTAAAATATATTCCCACTGAAGAGATTAAGCATAAAGTATCGACATTTAACAAGGTAGCACGCAGGCAGGCGTGTCAGCCCACAGTGGTAGAGATTTAGGGGGTTTGTAGTGGGGCTGATGGACGCCTGTTTTAAAAGCCCCCACTGGCACAGCAGCCATACACAGACACTTATCAGCATGTGGCACAAGTTCTGATGCTGGAAGCGTTGGCCATCATGTCACCACGGAATGAAATGGTTTTTAAAATTCTACGGCGGAGGAGCATCTCCTTCCTATTTTAAGCGACAGTGGCTTGACAGTTGCGCGGAGACTGTTGCAGCAGAGGGAGTTCATTACTGTGATAATGGGAAACCATGGTGATGTGACCCGCTGGATGACATTTGTACCAGTGTGCAGTGAGCAAAGTCCCTCAGAGTCACGCTGTGCGAGTTTTTTTTTTTTTGTGTGTGTGTAGCCGTTACAGCTTCACCAAAACTTCCAGTGGAAACAGTCTGCTGGAGAGCTTATCTCCGTGTGTCGCACACAGTGTGTGCAGGAGTAAAACTCTCTTGGAGGGCGGGCCCCAAGCCTCACACCGCGTTCCATATATTTATGTATCAATACTGATTTCGACTTTACTTCCTCAACAGGTGCTTCAGCATCAGAGCTGGTGATTCACTGCACGGCGACCGGCATTCAGCTGCAGTGTCAGTTGAAGTACTACACGCCTGAGATGAACATCACCTGGCAGCACGGGTGAGGAATCCTTGTGGCGCCACTTGTGCGAATAATATCATCTGTGCCATAATCATGAGAGAATCATATCAACAAGCAGCAGCCGCAGCAGCAGCATCAGCGGCATCAGCAGCATTGGAGCAGGAGTGCTTTTCTCTTTCAAACCTAATTACCCCAAACACCTTCGTTTAACTTTGCAATCCAGTTAAGTGTGGCAAAAACAAGATATACACTTAATAAAACTTGCACCGTTCGCCGTGGAGTGTTTTCATTATTGCGATAAAATTGCCCGTCTGTGTGACAGCCGTCGCCGCCGCGCCGTCATTTTCTGCAAACAAACCAAGGCTGCGTTTAAAAAGCACTCCACTTTTTGCTTCACGGATTATTCAACACAGACGGCGGAGAGGAGGGAGAGAGAGAGACGGAGAGGGTGAGACAGACGGGGAGACAGATAGACGGAGAAAATAAATAAAGCAAGAATGAATGGAAGGAGGCAAAGATTGAAGATGGAGGTGGGGGAGGAGTCATAAGGTGTGTGTGTGGGGGTGGGGGGCTATTCTGTTATTCAATTATTCAGAGAACAGGAATTATGGAGATTAGATTTTTAACCTCTCACCAGCCTTTGTGCGCACGTGAGAGAAAGACAGATGCGGGAGAGAAATTGGTGTCCCCAGGCGAAACATTAGGCAGGCATGTAAACATGATTTTCCATTACCTCTGAAACGTGCACACACCAACACACGCGCACACACACACGCACACACACACACACGCACGCACGCTGATCCGATCTCTTCTCTTCTCTTCTCTTCTCTTCTCTTCTCCTCCCTTTTCCTCCTCTCTTTTCTTCTTCCCTCCTCCTCTCCTCTCTTCTCTCCTCCGCTCTTCCCTCTTCAGGGAGGCCAAACTGGCCAACGGTGAGAAGTACGTGATTGGCGGCATTCCCTCCATGGCAACAATGGAGGTAACAGGCTTGATGCATTTTCATATATTTTAATGGCTGTTATGAGTGTTAATACTTTCATTTCTTATCAAGTTACTTTCATTGCACAACACACGCCTCTGCATATTCAATGAGCATGTGACCAATGTAACTCTTGATCTCGATCTCTTAATCTCGATCTTGATCTCATATTGCGGCCGATGAAATAATGCGCAGGCGGTAAACACCGCGATTGTGCGACCGCAACAATAGCAGCTCCACAATCATCCCTTCGCTTTTGTCTGGGAGCTTCATTTTCCTCTGAATAATACATTTGTAGATATAATGAATTGAAAGTCAGCAGGCGGAGGCGGAGGCGGAGTGATGTGAGCTGGATTTTCTGGCTGACAGGTGATCGAGCCAGTGGACAAAGACAAAGGAAGTTATTCCATTGTGATCGTCGACTCCGAAAACACAAACAAGCGCACGCTGGACCTCAGCGGTGAAGGTGAGCGCCGCCCCCTCCTTCTCTTTCTCTCTCTTATTCTCCATGGTAATAGCGCCAGAAATGATTGACAGTCCTTTCCTCTCTTGTCTGTTCCAGTTTTTGAGAAAGCCGTGGCCGAATACATGAAACTCAAGTAAGACCAGCCGCTCAAATCTGCATCTGAAATCGCAGCACCTGCAACATTTTTCATGCCTCGATCAGCTTTTACCACGTTAACTTCTCCACATAACAAATTAAATGACGCCGTGTTACAGAGCGCACATAGAGTGACGATGAAGTTACACCGAATCGAGACACTACCACCATTAATGAAAGTAATCATCTGCCTCATTGCGGTGGTGAGGTATGCTCATGTTTCCGTTGTCGTCGTCTCATGGGCGCTGACTCGGAGCCATTTGCTTGTTTTTCCATCCCAAATAACTCACTTATTTTAATTAAGGAACGGCGCATATAAACTCTGAGTAAGCAGATCTCCGTTTGGACTCACGGCAGGCGAGCGAGGCTTTTCATCTCCGCCCAAATCGTAGCAAAAAACACGAAAAGCTGTCTCCCGCTTCATTAAACCAAAACAAAAGGCCACGTATTGACTTTCATAAAGCCATTAGACTCCCCAAACCCCGCCAGTCCACCCGCTGTAATCAGCATTCAGCAGGGGGACGCGTGCGGGTGCCAAATTCCACAAACACACAGAAACAAGTGACACACTTTATCCCTTTTTTAATTGAGCATGGGTTTGCCAAGAAGAGGACAGACTTCCCTGAGCCACATGGTCCCATGGTGGACGACCCCTCCCCCACCCGCTGTGCTACTGGACAGTCCTGGCTATGTTATTTTTCCTGTAGCAAAATTGACATCAAGTCTCAGAGTGCAGTACAGAATAACGTAATTGGGTGATGAGGTCACAGTATTCGTAGACCGTATGGGTGCCGTTTGGGAATGAGAAGTCACCATGAAGCGGTAGATAAAGACGTAAATAGGAAAACGGGGAGCGTCCTTAGCGGGAGGGATGTAGCCTTTGGAAGTCAGTTCGATTTCCGCTAAATCTTTGGAAGGGGGGAGGAGTTTCTCAGGCATGACCTAACTCTCTTTTTAACGTTGTAGGGCTGAGGCCTACGCTGACAAGAGTGAGTGCATCTCTCCATCTTTTCCATCCTGATCTTCCATTCATACCACATTCACTCCCACCGCAGACTGAATCCTCACTTTGGTGTTTGTTTTGAAGCGTGCCACTTCCTCGCGGACACGCTCAGCTTCTCTCAGTCCTAACTGTACGTTTTCTTGCAGACCGCGGTAAGGTGGTGGGAGGACTTCCCGACGTGGTCACCATCATGGAAAAGAAGGTACTGCTGCTGGTACAATCTGAGACCACGTCTGGTGTGAGTATGCAATTGTCAAGAGAATCAATCATCATCCCCTGTGTCCTTTTGAAGACACTGAGTCTGACGTGTACGGTGTGCGGAGACCCTAAACCTCATGTTTCATGGCTGAAGAACGGAACCGACGTGGAACCAGATGATCAGGTACATCAGGGGTTGGCGCCCGGTCAGGGACAAGGTCAATATGAGGTTGTGCACGTGACATAGGGCGACCTGTAATGCTGCTGGCGGTTAATTTGCACATACTACGTATCAGAGATGGTTCCATAATGACTCTATTTCACTGAAAGGTGCCAGGCACCTTCCATGGACACGTCATTAGAGTCCATCTTCCCTTGGTGACTCAGAATCTCTCACCACTGCTAAAAATCTCCAATCTAACTCGCATCGCGCCAAGAGTGAGGAACTGAACTAACAAAAACTCTGCAGTACCTCTTTGCAACTCTGCCTTTCTGTCCTCTTTTTCATTCACTCCCCAAATTGGAGCCCCCCCCACCTGTTAAAACACACTCCAAGTGGCTATCTCTCTAGAGGTTGCGGCGGAGGGGACTTAACAACACAAATTTGCAGAACGATTTGAGCGATTCAGCAATCTGGGGCACTCAAGTGGTGCGACTCAGCACCCGACTCCACCTCTGGGAGCTCCCGCGCCCCCATTTGTACTGTAAACGTGACGTCAGGAGTATCGTCACCGCCGGGCTCCTTCTGGGTCGGCCATGACACGTTAGCCTCTCCATCTCACTGACCTACTTCCCTACCCAGGTGTAGTCCACCGTCTCTGGATCTTCTAACGGGATCAGCGTCCTGCCTGCGATTTTTTCAAGGCTCCTAAAATCCGATAGGGATCCACATTGATGTTGGCCGTCGTGTTAATTCATCATTTATTCAGCGACTCCCCCTTACCTCATTATCACAGGCGTCACTGTATATATTAGCAGAAATAGAAATAGGCACGGAGAGTAGAAGTGATGGGACGGTGCAAATGTTGCTTGCAGAAAAGGTGTCCGGGGGACTGATCAACTGCTATGACCATAAAAGTATAATTCCACTCTTCGTTAAAACACTATTTTACAACAAATGCATATGGGATAAGAAAATGGCGCTAACATAGTTTATCTCATGAGTATGAGGCTGTATTTTTGTGTGTAAAATATTGTGCCACTGACACACTGACCCTGTTGAAACCATTTCATGAATTAGAATTTGAATTTGAATTTGAAAATGCATTGAATATGCAAACAACAGTGTCTACTTTCAAGGCTGCGTTGTTGTTAGGGCTAACATAGGGCTAATCTGTAAACAAGGCTGAGGAAAATCCCTCCAGTGGACAAAAAAAGATCAGACAATACCATTGGGCAAAATTCTTTTCATTCCTCTCGGGAGCCAATCGACTGTCCCGCTCTATCTGACTGATTCTGTCCCATATTTTCGCCCCAGTTCCTTTTGTTTTTTTCGCCACCGCTACTGCTTGTTGTACCTCAGTGGAGGGATTTCCCTCTACCTCTTTACTCTCCTCCTTCTGTTTTATGTTGTGAAACCTAAACTCAGCTTTGTTCATGTCATGAAGCGGTTGACAGGCTAGGGACGGTTAGTAAAATGTAACTTAGCGACGATTTCTTTCAAGGAATAAATTCGTCCGACGGCGCCCCTTCTTCCAACATTCACGCGTGGAAAAGAGGTTGTTGGGGCGGCTCCCTGTGTGCTTTGTTTTGGAGTTGTGCGGCCATCAATTAAAAAAATTCCCATTGCGGCGTGATGTACGGGGCGCGCTACACTGCTGAATGAGTTTCAGATGGGGACAGCAGAGAAATGGCTCCTTCGTCCTTGTGTCCACCAAGCCCGCTCTCTCCAGCAGCTCATACGTGGCAATCATCGATCACGCCGCCGCTCCGAGTGAAAGTTAAATCAATTTTTACGGCAAAAGCTGCCATTGGGATGCGGAATGAATCCGAGCTCCCCGCTGCTCCTTGCGGCTGCCTCCTAACCTTTCATCTGCCCCTCAGTACGTGGTTTCCCTGGACCAGGGCAAATTCGCCAGTCTGACCATCAAAGGCGTCTCCATGGACGACTCCGGCCGATACACCATGATCGTCCAAAACAAATACGGAGGAGAGTCTGTGGACATTGTGGTGAGTGCGTCCGCTCGGATTCTTCTCGCCTCCAGAGGAAAGAGGGACACATTCAGTTCCTCACTTCCCGTTCGCTCTCCAGGTCAGCGTGTATCGCCACGGAGAGAAGATCCCAGAGGCCAAGCCCACCGTCACCCCCAAGACCATCATCCCGCCCAAGCTCCCCATCGAGATGCCCCTGCCCAAAGCCCAGCCCCCCGTCAGCCC
>OMPJ01015116.1:0-15683 GCA_900312935.1 Carapus acus | reverse complement strand
TTTAACAATTGTTCATATACATTCAGTAGGAACCTGACCTGAGACTGCTTCTTCTTCCAAATGAGACTGCGCTGAGACCAAGCTCATCTCCTCATTCACAGGGCTGACCAGATCACCCCCCTGACTTCTTTGTTCTAGACACAGGCACGCATGCACGCACACAGGAACGCACACACACAGGCACGCACACACACAGGCACGCACACACACAGGCACACAGACACACACGCACGCACACACACACACACACACACACACACACACACACACAAAAATTCTGATTACAAATCAGGAATCAGGAATCTTTCATTGTCATTACAGCAATCGAATTGAGTAATGAAACTACGGTGCTGCATTCTGGTGTAAGTAGTTAAGAGAAAGAAAAGAAGGAGGAAGAAGAAAGCTTCTGTATACAGAGGAAGATCAACACAATATATACATTACAAATATCGGAATTAATAACTATCTAAATAGAAATAGAAATAGCAGCGCTGATGGGGTGTTCCAAAATCCACAACAACTGATTTAATGCATGCAAAGACAACTCACCAAACCAGCCATCTTCGATATTAGCACTCTCCAATTCCCTGAGGTCAGTTACATGAGATGGAGCGTCATACTCATAGCGGTCAGTGATCTCGACCAAATCTGTATGTTCCATGATAATGGGCTGGTGTGCAACAAAACATCTTACAATTATAAACCATAACAAGCACACTGAAAGTACAAGATTTTCTTCCATCAATGTTGAACAATGGCTGGAAAATCTGTCAACACACAGCATCAGGATCACCAACACACAACATAGGGACAGATCTGTGGTAGGACCGGGGGAAACTCCCCCAAAAGGTTTGGGATTATAAGAAAAGCTGACATTGTTTGGAGATGCTCCCCTGTAAGAGTCCCTCAACACAAACCACTATCTGAGCGGAAGGAACCTGAGATGAGCAAACATTTTTGCAGCAAATAGTGCTGAATTTATTGAGCGTTTCACTAAGGATGTTACTACTTTCAAATTTTAACTCAATTACTGCAGGCAAACAGCATCCTCTGTTGTCATTACTGGGGACCATCCAATTACTATCCCAAAACCTGAGACACAAATCTTTGCACCCTTTGTGTGTATGTGAGGGAGTGGTGTCAGTCAGTGTCGGGCAGGATGAATAGGGATGGGGTGATGGCTCTGGTGGCCTGGTGGAAAAAGCTGTTATGTGGATAGGAAGACATTGCTATCTACACGCTTGTGCATAGGGGGACCTTGGACCGACCTCTGTCCATTCCATTACATTTTTTGGGTAATATCTATGCCTCGTCCTCAGGTGCAATACGTCCTCCAGCACCACCCTTGCTCCTCTAAAGTTCAGCCAAATTGCCCTCAAAAGTCCGCCTCTGTCTGCCTCCCCCCATGCAGTGTTCTTTTAACAATTACCCTCGAGCTACCTCCAAAAAGTATCAACGCTGTATGTACATATGTATAAATGAGTGTATGCATGCATTACCCCATCACCACAAAACGCTTGGGCTACTAATCATTTGTTAGACCCTCGGCAGATTGCCCTTTATAGTCTTTCCTAATAAGGTATCAGAGCTACGGAATATCGCCTTCGATCACGCCAAGTGTGGAGAGGGGCTCTTGTTGAGGTTATTTAGATTGTTTGCTATTTTTCCCTTCACCTGACAGTGCGCCATTATTCATGGGGATATATCCGTGTTTTCACTCTCAGGTTGCATCTGGGGCTGTGAAGTCCTCTGAAATACCACAGGCCTACGCTCCTTTTGAGTCATGAAGTCTGATGTGACCGACTTATCAGTTTATGGTAAGTGAGACAAAATAGGTTATGTTGCAGCATTTCGCATAGCGAATAGCTCACACAAAAACGTCTTTGAAACTAATCAAGTTGAAATCTCGTGGGCATCGCACTTAACGATTACCGTCTCGAGAAACAGCTACGTTGCCGCGTTAGCACTGCGGATATACCAGATATACTTCAACTACTCGCGCTTAGTCTAGTTCGTCTGCCCAGAGCACAGAATTGAAGTCGTCCCATTTATAATGTGCATCACCCATGATTAAAACAAAACAGTATAACAGTTTATATTATATTATTGGAAATATTTTCGCTAAAACGTAAACAATCTCTTAGGACTCACCCACACGTCGCTCGGTCCAAACAAAATGTGAACTAATTCTAACCGCGCAGCGAGCGACGGTGTTCGTTTAAAACGAGCCAATAGGCGTTATTCTTTAGAGGAAGTCGTTCATGATTGGCTCATACAACTTCGGGCGTTGTATGAGCCAATCATCTTGTATTTGTGTGCCTGTGTTACGTTTACAGCCGATTTTTTAAAAATCTGTGAACCGAAAATTTGGCTATCAAGTTTTTATTTATCTTGTTATCGTATGGGTTTTTATAATGCCATTTCAATATCAGAAGGACCCTGAAACTGTTGCTGATTGGGAGAGAAGCACTAAAGCTGTAACGAATCCTGAATTAAAAGAAAACAATGAAAAGGAAACAACAGAAGGTATTGCACAATTTGCTCTAGGCTTGTGAGATTAGTGACGTTAATAAAGTCTAAGGACGTCTTTCCCAGTTTTAATTGACGCCTTTTATTCATCTCATGGAATGAATGGGTGTTGAGGACCTCAAAACTATGGTGTAAGCATGAACACCATGACAACATTCATTGACATTTTCATCTTGAGGCCCTGTTACACATAAAACTGAGATGAAAATGTTGCACCGGTCAGGTTTTCCATTCAATTTCAATTCAATCTTATTTGTATAGCGCCAAATCATGGCAGAAATTATCTCAAGGCGCTCTCAAAGATTGAGTTACAGACAGAGACCCAAACCCATTTCCCTCATTCGCAAGCAGGAGGCGACAGTGGCAAGGAAACACTGCAGGCTGCAGGTGGGTGGCCATCTGCCTTGGCCGGTTGGGTTGAGAGAGAGAGAGAGAGATGCACAGCAGTAAACAGCAATAGTGACAAAGTTACAATTGAACCTAGTAAATCGTAACTGTAGATATATTTAAATATAAACACAGCATGTGGATCAGGAGCAAGGCCCAGACTCTTTGGCGATTTGTCATAACAGCAACGTGTCAGTCACCTCTGGTCATGCTGCGGCTGCAATCCTGCGGATTGAAAAGCATGAGACATACAGACTCTGGGGAAGTAGCCGAGTTAGTAAGATGCATTAATCAGGCTTGGATGTATACAGTTGAGAGAGAGAGGAGAGAGGAGATCCCTCAGCCGCATAAATCTATGACAGCATAACTAGGTTTGTTGAAAAGGAAAGTTTTAAGCCTATTCTTAAAAGTAGTGAGTTTTTCCTTCTCCTCTCTGTAGAAGTCGCCACGGTCGCTCGCCCGTCTTCAACCCGGGCTCTCCTCCTTGGCATCAATCAAGTACCTATCTGTATACCCACCCGAATATCCATTATATATGCCACCTGTAAAACAGATGGAGGAACACATGTACCTGTATGTACATACACAAATGTCAATCAATCAATTAATCAATCAATCATGTCTGTCTGTCTATCAATATACAGTTCCTTCCCAAAACATCAAAATATCATGGAAAAGTTCTTTTTTATTTCCATAATTCCATTCCAAAACTTTAACTTTCATAGTTCATAGATTCAGGGCCAACAATGTAAACAATTTCAAGTGCTTATTTGTAGAGATGTTAGATAATATCGGCTCGCCGATATTATCAGCCCGATATTGGCATAAAAATGTAATATCGGTATCGGATTTTTTGGCTTTAAAACCGATAAAATAAAAACCGATAAAAATAAAGTAATGGTTGCGTTACGCTGAAATAGTGCCTATGCGCTCCTGAAGCGTTTACCGGCGCACATATCGGTATCGGCCGATATCGATATCAGTGAATTGAGAGTTGGACAATATCAGCCTATCGGATATCGGCAAAAAAAGCCAATATCGGACATCCCTACTTATTTGTGTATTTTGACATAATCTGGCCTTTCAGCTCATAAAACCCATGGAAACAGAAATTCAAGAAAATGGAATACTGTGGAGAAATCAGCCCAGGACATGAATACTTTAAACTGAGCGTCAAACACTAATCAGACTGCACACTTGACAAGTGGCCAGAAGACCATCATTGATACCCTTCATAGGATGGGTGAGACACAAAAGTTCATGGCTAAGGAGGCTGGCTGTTCATGGAGTGCTGTGTCCAAGCGAATCATGGAGATTCTAGTGGAGGGGCAAATAATGGCAGAAGATGTACCAGGAGAATCAATGACCGGGAGCTTCAGCGAATTGTCAAACAGAGAAAATTGAAGAATCTGGTAGAGATCCAAAAAGAGTGGAATGAGGTGGGAGTCACAGCTTCAGAAATCACCACATTCAGATGCATTTGGGAGAAATGAGGAGCACCAGACCCCAAAACAAAGTAGAGTGACAAAAACAAAGAAGAGCTAACATCAAGCATTAAGGAAATTGGGGCTCCCATAACTCCCAGGCAATGCCACAGGCTGATTGCCAGAATGCCCAGGCGCATTGAGGTAGCGATTAAGGCAAAGGGATTCCCAATCAAGTATCGAGGATTGACATATCATTTTGAAAGCACTATGTTTTGATTGATTTGATATTGTCCTAATTTCTTTCCTTTTTTTCCTGCAAAAACTGAGAAGTAAATGGTTGTTTCTTCACATTTTTGTAATTTTTCCAAATTCTTGATTTCATGGGTTTTATGTGCCGGGAGCCCAAATTACTGGTGTGTAAAGATGAACAAATAAACACTTCAAATCATTTAGATTGTGGGCCCTGAATCAATATTCTAGGAAAGTTTAACTTTAAATATGGAAATAAGTGAACTTTTCCATGACATTCAAATTTTTGGAAAAGGCCTGTACATGGTAAGATTTCAGATATCTTTGATTCACTGACTGGACTGGGCAAGTGAACAATTCATGTGGTTTTTGAATGGTCCTGGTGATTTGTCACCTGTTCCACATAGTCCTGGGTGTAGCTCTCTATAAAACGGGCAATTCTTTGGTATGGGCCCTTATGACATCCTTTCACATGATCTTCTTACATGTGAAATCTTGCCTAAACAGTACGCAGAAACACCATGAGAACTGTAATTTGTGGACATTAAATGCAAATTCACCATCATACAAGACATGTATTAACTCTTGACTGACACTGACAAGGATGAAGTCAGTCAAAACACTTCGTCAGCTGCTTGTCAGGAAAATAGGCTCTGAGGCTCTCTGTTAAATTCAGATTTAATTTAGATTTTTCTGTTTTCCTATGATTACAATCTTGGACATCCAACTTTGACATCAAAGGTGAAGAGACTGACGTGATGAAATTGTAGATTGTATAGAAATCTTCTATAATTTCAATTGTAATGCTCCATACCATTGACAAACTCTCACCCATATGAGCAGTGATTTGTTATTTGCTGGGACACAATTACAGTATATCCTCCAAATTTGAAGACTTGCATCAGCAAAATCAGAGATGCGGAACAGTCTGCATGTGGTCATTCTTTGCAACACCCTCCTCTGGCTCAGACATTAGTCATTAAAAGGTTTTCTTAACTTAATTTACACTGTGTCATGAAAATACAGAACAAGCAAAAGGGCTTTCCTTATGCTGACCCTTATGTAAATTACTCTTTCGTAGAAAAAAGGTTAAAATTTCAGCAAATTTCAGCAGTAAAAAAACAAATTAGATTGACCCATGACCTCATCCAGCCATATCTAGCCCACCCATATCTACAAGATATGATCATGGATCAACAAAAGACACTGCAATGTATCTAACACCAGCGGTCGTAGGGAGGCCTTCATGGTAGTGGGTAAGGCGGCCGGGATGCATGAGGGCCCATCCTTTTCGAGGAGCCTCGACAGAGCAGTCATAACGAATAAACCTGCATCCACCTCCCTGCAGTCATAGAACAAATACCTCATCAGATTACGCGGCCATGAAGAAGTCACAATTTCATTATCAAACCGTTACTGTATACAACAATGCATGATGTAACATAATACAATGGTACTGTGAGGTTGAGGTCTGATTGTGTCTTGCTGTGTATCAAAGCCTTCAAATGGTCGATGTCACATGCACAGATTTTCAGCCTCCTACAAAGACCTGTCCTATCTACTCCAACGCTACCAGAACCTCAGGGTAGTCTTCTTCTCTGCAACTTTCAGGACTCGCCGCAGAAATTCATAATGCTCCACCTCCTTCTACAGGCTGCCCTAATGTCTTCCTTCACTAACCCCATAAACCTTCTCTGTGATGTTACTCTTAACCTCTTACCTGGCAGCTCCATCTTCTACATCCTGTGTCTGACATACACACTATCTCTAGCCATGTGGTAAAGCCATCTCAATCTGGACCTGACTCCCATACTGTTCAACCTCGGCTGTCATTCCATTATGCTGTTTTCTACTCCTGTCCAACCCTAGTTTCTCCAGTTGAGGGCCTCAGCATTTTCGAAGAACCTGAGTGTCTTAGTGTCCTGGCCTGACCAAGTGAGCCGTTAACCAGGACATGGATGTATTCATCATACTAGCTGACTTTTTGTATGACATTGATTGCATTTGAGGGGTTGAAAAGTGTGTCATTGCAAAATCACAATATTTTTGCTATTTTTGTTCCTTCACATACATTTATGCAGTTCAAATTTCATCAGTCTGAATGCATTTGTGAATTATCTCTGAGCACAAATTATGGACATGATGATTGCAGTATGGCTAATAGCAGAGATAAAATCATTTTTCAAATTTTCAAGCAATGCTCAACTCACCTGATAATCAAGGCCCACTTGATTTAATGCAATGTTTATTGTAAATGTTGAGGCATCATGATGAGGTCTCAACAAAGGTTGCTCATCTGGCTTGTACCTAACTACAAAGGCCAATTCAAAGGTAGCCTGTAAAAACGCATTAAAGTCATGTTGGTATTCAGAGATGAACTGTCTTGCTTAAGGTTGGATGACATTTCAGTCCAGTGTTCACATGGAGAGTAGACTTGAAGGACACCTTAATTATACGTACTGCAACCTACCTTTGTGAAGTATCCAGGATACATTTTCTCTGTTACTGTTGCAATGTAGTCCAGTAGGAACTTGTGCCATTCTTTCTCAAAGTTGATTTGAACCATGTGAATATCGATGGTGGGGACATTCTCATAACCTCCTTGTATTCTCTTGTCCTAAGAAAGGAAAAACTATTTCAAATATTTTTTTCTTATTTTGACAGATTCACGCCTGTACTGACTGATAATAATTGAAACCAAGTGGCTCCACACTGACTTTTGACCAGGACTAACAAATTGATCTGTGCAAATGAACACAGTCACCTGGAAAATTCCAAATGAACATTACACCTGGAATTAGAATCATCAACTGGGAAAAAAAAAAAAAGAAAGAAATTGAGACTGGTCTATTTGCCCTGTCTTATCAATTTGCCCCGTCCAAGAAATGGCAGGGCAGACACCAGACAACAACAGACAGGGCAAATTTGGTAGATGGGTAGTTTATGGACCCACTAATTGATTGGTCCAGGAAATCTTAAGTCCCAGCAGCTCAAAGAACAGAACAGTAACAAAAGTAGAAGAAAACTTAACAGGAAACACAGAACACTGGACAAATCTATCACTTTCAAAGTAAATAGTTATTAAGTATATCACAAGTTATGTAAATTGGTATGATCATTAAATCTTTGTGAATCAAAAAAACAAAAAATCTTAGAAAGTGTTGACAAACTTTCTACATACCACATTTCCACCACCTGACCACTTTCCAAAGTGTTCCATTTCTTCAATAAGATGATCACATGCAATGTCAGAAAAAATTGGGAACCAGTAAACATCAGGGCATGGCTACGGGAAAAAAAGACAAAGATCAAGTCAACTAAACCTATATGGTGTAAATGTTTTTAAATCTTGTTTCTATGTTTTGTGTGTTTTTCTTTCATTTCCTTTTCAGGTTTTCTACATATATTTTCATTAGTTGATACTGATCATATTTTTCGTATATGTATTCAGTATATTTATACACATACACACATACTGTACATACATGGGGGCCATATTTACTAACCGTGCATAGAAGCGGCTCTATTTTGGATTGTGTGAACACCAAAAAGTACCAAAACATCTGTAAATGCAGAACATGCCTAGACCCGAAGTAGGCATACATGTATGCAATCTGTGATGATAATTGTCACCTGAGTGCAACTGCCAAGCTCATGCATGTTTGGCGTCATTTGCATTCAGAAACACCCTTGAATGACCATATATGGTAGGAAAAATCCTTGTAATAACGCATCAGTGGCAAAGACCTCCTGCTTGGAGGTGCACGCCCACAGAGCTGCTCCGCAGAATGAATGGGTGAGGCGTTTCCCCACCGGGCAACATAGTTTAACAGAGACACACTTCCAATGCAGATTTTTTGTGCATTGTGATCCTTTCCTGTTGACATAACTGAGCTATCATGATGGCGCTCTTTTCTGTGTGTCAGGGCTCTTGTCCGGTAGGGCCATTTTCTGGCAACCCCCACTGGGTCCTCATGCAGCTGTTGGGTCAGCCCATGCAATTGTTAATAACTTCCGCCTTTAATTTCGCTGTCTGTCAATTTACACACACACCTGTTTGTTGTTTTTGATAACGAGCATTAGGAATTTAAGTTTGTTCGGACATTGTGTCAGTGTCCTATCATTATTTGTTGCACTTCACGCTACGCCTGTTAAAAATTGTGTGATTATCTTAACCCCTACCTGTTAATTAGATTTTGCCTTAAGCCTTGTGGATTTAATACCTTTGCAATGGAGCTTTTGTCTGCTTGTGTTCTGCACCTGGCTCCTACCCATCACCTGACAGTAAGGCTCCAATTACGCTTGGGAAGCTGGCAATGGCATGAAATCTGTGTTTTATTCTGGCTTGTTGGTCACATCTGTGTGGGGAACTGGATTTGAATCGGGGCTGGAGAAATTATTGCCTCCATCACTGCTGGCATGATTTTGCTCAGGGTCATTGCGGCTGAGAGATGCTGCATATGTCTCCAATATCTCGTTGACATGCCAAAAATCTCAGAGTGGACACGTGGTGGGTGTGAACTACTAAGTCTTTACAGCAATTTCTCTCCTGGTACACTTTTATGTGGGAGAATCACACTCATCTCGCACCATTAACAGAAGAACAATAGCTGCAGCAACCAAGTCAAGGCTTCCTGCCTTTGTTTTCCTATCACTTTCTCTGGTCATCTCATTCTGTGCCCATTAGGATGAGCATTTAAGCCTCGCCTTGCCGGTCTCGCCTAAGCCTGCCTGCATCCCTGTCGCCTTGCCTCAGAGTTTGGTCGTGACAATAAGCACTGTTGTAAGCCTGACTGAGAACGATTTTCATGATATTTGTTATTGAGATTCTTTAATTAAAAAGTCTGTCCCGTGTTGAACTCTGCCTTTATATGACCAATGTTGTCTTGGATCGTCTGCCTGCATGCATCTGTCTGTCTGCCCGCTATCAAACTCTGCTCGTTTATGACCTAGCCTTTTTCCTATCTATTTAGATCACCTTGCAGCACTTGTTTGCCTGCCTGCCTGTCCTCAAAACCTGCCTACTTCTGGACTAAGTTTTTGGCTGTTGGACTTCTGAATTAAATGTTAAGTCTGCCCAGTTCTGCACAGCATATTTGACTGAGGTAGGTGAAGCTATATAAAAAATTAGTCTCTTGTGTACAGTTAAATACGATGGGATAGTACCAGGGTGTGGGGTTCCATCAAAGCCTACGGAATTGTCTGGAAAATGGCATCATGGATGGGGAAAAGAATACGTTAACATTCTGGTAAGGCACAAGTGCCATCTTGAGGTCATTTTGCAATTATGAGGGAATCTGTTGGAACATTGAAAATAATGTACTGGCCTTCTCACAGTCAGGACCTCATACCCATCGGGCAACTGTGGGTTGAGTTGGAAAATAAATTGCACAGATCTATACATTCAAAGGACATTAAAAGAAATGCCTTTGGCTGGAGGTGCAAAAGGCATGGGATAGCATTAATGTTACGGCTCTCAGGAAATATCATGACATGACGCCAGAGAGATGTGTTGCCTCAATCTCTGCAAAAGGTGAACATACCATATATCAACGTTAAAAGTGTCTGAAAACAGTAAGACTTACTTGATCAGACATTTTTTTGTGCTCAGAACAACAGTCTACATGTTTCATGAACATCATGATATGCAATGAGATTTGGGAAGCAACAAACTGTCGATATTTCCAGATCTGTCAGGTGTTCTACGAATTATTTTCTTCTTTTTTTGGGGAGACGGCTGAATTGGTGACCAGCACAGACCTTGACTTTGCCAGATGATAGTTGATGATTGTTTACACTTTGCTAATTCAAAGGATGAATGAATGAAATAACACTCCTAGACACACTGAAATAACATTGTACTTACTGTTTCCACAAGATTGTATTTGGTCATTTGAGTGTAGTTCTTGTGAATATAGCGTTCTTCCCAGTCCTGAAACCATACATACAGAATTAAGCGTAATGGTTATTAATGAAAATGTGGTGACTGAAGTATGTAGCCACATATTATGCAAATTTCATTTCTCCTGCATGAAGCCTTCTTAGTTCTGGTACAATGGCGGGAAATTCCAGATTGTTTGCATGCAAATGGGTAGTTAACAGCCAGGCGGGGAAGGATAACAGGCAATTTTCACAGGAAAGCAGAAATACTTAAAGGATATTCTCAGACAATGTCAATATTCCGGTTGGACTATCATCAAAAAAAAACCCTAGACCCAAAAAGAACCCCATGACTGACAAAGCAGAGAGGACAGACTGAACAGCATTGTCATCCCCTATGTGGTTTCAATGTCTAACTGATGAATTTGAAGTGAAATTGACTTGAATCAAACTGAAAATTTGTGTGGATTGAGATCCAAATAAATCAAATGTCTTTTGGATACATGTCTTTAGCTCATCCTTTTCAATGTGGACCCTTGTGCATTCGTAAACACAAAAGTGAAGAAATCACAACAATGTACCAGTAAATAAATATGATTAGATTGATGAGGAAGAGAGAGTGGATGTTTGTGCGGCAGCTGCCAATGGCAGGGAAAGAGACCAGCTCATGGACAGGAGTAACTGCATGCCATCATTTGATATGTCCATAGGTAGGGAGAGAGGTGGGAAGGCGGACAGGTGTTTCGTTGATGAATTGATCAACTGATCAAAGAAATGTAAAACCCCATCAGGTCAAAGATCATATTAGAATCAAGGGTAGGGGAGAAGCAGAAATACAGAACATTGGAGATAAATACAGTACAGTTAGATAAAGACAGAGCATCGGAGATGATGGTTGGATGGATGGAGATAAATTCAGTACATTTAGATAAAAACAGGGCATCGGAGATGATGGCTGGATCATAGATGGATAGATAAATAGATAGATAGGCTGAGGCTGTTGCTGAGCTTGAGGACATGAAGTCATGGAAGTTGTTGACTCTCTCAGACATCCACACTCTGTCGCAGATGCCAGTATTGTTCTGACTGTGATATCTGTTATTTGCCATTGCATTTACTCTGGACTTAATGGCTATTCTTAAAACCTGTCCGCTTAAAATACTGACACGCAGTAAGAGAGGCCCTTGCACATTTGCACAGCGATTCATCTTTTCACTGTCTATATTTCTTTCCACCCCAGTCCAGCAACTCTAAGACAAGTGTTTGCGATTTCATGCCATTACAGTAAACCACAATTTAACAAGCTTTTTGGATAAGAATCTAAATATCCTCAACAACATCTGACTAAATCCAGTGGAAATAAGTCCTAATTGGACAGACTGGGGTGGATGACCGCAAATCTCCAAAAACAAGAAGTAAAGATAGAGTCTCCATCTTGTTAAGAGAATATTTGCCTTAATTGTATTTTGACTTACATGCACATGCAATGCAAAACTCATGCAGTCATGACTAGCAGCTGAATATTGTTTGTATTTGAAGATATTCCCAATTTATTTCCCAGAATGCACAGGAGGAAGCAGCCTTAGGCTAGACCTAGTGCTCCAAAATGTTCCTGGCAAAACTGCTCTTTCTTTAGTGCCTGCGATTTTATGAGGAAACACATAGTGAATGAATATCTTCAATATCATCAATGTCATCCTCACCACAGGGTTCTGAAAGATCTGCCAAAGGTCATTATGGAGATGGTTGGTCACGTAATTTTCAGTTGACAGGATACGACCGAAACTCTGTGTATTCAGGACATACATGAAGACCCCCTGAAACACATGAAATTGCACATTTTTCCTTTTACAGCATTACAACTCGTATGTGCCCCTGTCCTTCGACGCACTGGTGCGTTGTATCTATGGTACTCACCTTGTTACGTATGTTGTTGCAGAAGGCCATGTCTGAGTCAAAGATGTGAGAATTGAATAACTCAAAGTCATACAATTCAGACTGAAGAACACTGGCCTTGACCAAATACACACTGGAGATGTATGGGACATTCCAAATACCCCTAGAAAATAAACAATACTTATTTTAAACTGCTTTACTTCAGATCATTTTCAACGCTGGGACGTGCAGAAATGCTAAAATATCACTCTGAGTATTATCTAAGAATTAATGCAAAGTACAATTCGACCTCTGAAACCACCAAGAAAAGGAGATTAGTGAGAGAGCATCTGGGGCCTAATTTACAAACCCAGCATGGAAAAGGTTCCATTTTCGATCGTGCAAGCCACCAAAAACTTCAGAGACACACTTGCATCGCTGATCCAATGTGAAATCCAATGTGTAAATTAGAAAAACACACGACTAAACGCAGTTCCCACATATTCACTTAAGAAGCCAATCAGATCAAGTCTAAGTCTAAGTGAATGTCAATAAAAGTGTTTTGTGTGCATGTCCCACTGATGTACCTGTACACTGGGGTCAGTAGGAATAGATGTGTGCGTACACATGGTCAGAGGAGTGCACAAGTTTACACATGTTTCTATGCACTAGTAGCAATTGGTAGTGGTCACATTTTGCCTTGAAAATGCATATGCGCAGCATTTATGTGTGCACGCCGGGTTGATAAATGAGGCCCCTGCATAGGCACCGCTGGATGTTGGAGATCCAAACCGACGGGAACAGCTATCGACTTCATCAGACATTGGGCGAAGCCACTGACAACACAGAGAACACTATCAGATCTTCTCAACACTGCACAAGACTGGTAGCTGACACTAGACTTGGGCAGCCCACTCCAGATCCACCAGCATGTTGCAAGGACCACCCTCAGACCTGACATCATTTTGGTGTCAGAGGCAACAGGCAGGGCTACCCTTTGTCACCAGTGCTGTTCATTACTTATATTGACAGGATTTCAATGCACAATCATAGGGTTGGAGGGAGTCTGGTTTGGGAACAACAGCATCTCATCGCTGCTTTTTGCAGATGATGTTGTCCTGCTGGCGCCCTAAGACCGGGACCTCCAGCATGTATCTTGGAGTCTTGTTCATGAGCGAGGACAGAATGGAACCGGAGATTGACCAGCGGATCGGTGCAGCAGCGGCAGTGATGCGGTCAAACTACCAGTCCGTCGTGATGAAGAGGGAGCTGAGTCGGAAGGCAAAGCTCTCTATGTACCGGTCAATCTACTGTACGTCCCTACCCTCACCTATGGTCATGAACTTTGGGTCATGACCGATAGGACAAGATTTCGGATACAAGCAGGCGAAATGGGTTTCCTCCGTAGGGTGGCGGGACGCACCCATCAAGATCATGTGAGGAGTTCTGTTGCCCAGGAGGACCTCAAAGTACAGCCGCTGCTCCTCCGCATAGAGAGGAGCCAGTGAGGTGGCTCGGGCATCTTTTCGGGATGCCTCCTAGACGCCTCCTAGGGAGGTGTTCCGGGTATGTCCCACTGGGAGGAGGCCCCGGGGCAGACCCAGGACACGCTGGAGGGACTATGTCCCCCAGCTGCCCTGGGAACACCTCGGGATCCTCCCAGTGGGACATACCCACTGGGAGGATGCAGCTGGAGGAGGTGTCTGGGGAGAGGGAAGTCTGGGCTTCCGTCCTGAGACTGCTGCCCCCGCAACCTGGCCACGGATAAGCGGCAGAAGATGGATGGATGGATAGAGGCAACAAAGAACATCGTCATGCAGAAGCTCACTTTGCCATGGAAAGAGCAAATGGAGGGGGTCTTTGAGCTGAAAGGGATATGACAGCTTGACCAGTGACTGCCACAGACAAGGCTGGAAGGCGAGGTGCTTGCGCCAAGCGTGCCCCGGCTTAGCTAGGCAGTGTCTAGACAGAACCTATATTGCACTTGGCATCACAGGAGAGAGAGAGGGAGAATGGCCATCCACAACAACACAGAGGTAGCAGAGAAATCTCTGGATTGCTCTGGATGAAGAGGTGGTCTCTTGATTTTGGATTTTGCAAGATGAATTTCCAAAAAAAATGCAACTTCATGTCCGGCACAACCTGTATATGTTTTTTTCTCCATTATTATACATTTTTTAGCTGGTGCAACGTTAACTCCCAAATGACTTACAGCCCGAAAAAGATGATCACGATCAATCAAGAAAAGCATCTGCCACTATGTGCTTAGTCTGTAACAATGGTGAAACTGGACATCAGACCAGGAGAAACAAAAACATGGCAAGCAATGGTCCAGGTGCTACAACTTTACTTAGACACAGAGACTTGGATGACAATGAATCTCCATAGACATACAGTATGGGTATACAGTACATTGTTCATATGAACAGTGGCATTTGACCGCTGTTTTAATTGAACTTAAGAACCTGGTAAGTCTTTAAGAGCCACTTACAATCTATGTCGTTGAACAATGTCCACGTAGTCCTCAGATCTGGCATAGTAGCTGTCTGGACTGAGAGCACCCCAGAAGTTGCTCCACAGTCGTCCAACCCGGGTTATCATCGGTGCCACTATTTGCCTACGGGGAAATATTTAAAGTGACATTAAGCGATAATACTGTATAAGAATATTAACAGCTGGTCTATATCATAATACTCACTGGTTTTGCTCAATAAGAATCTTTAGAGTGTCCTCATTCTTTAGGACAACTTCAATGTCCAAGCTGAAGACATAATCACAGTCCTGATCTTTTCGGCACATGTCCCTGATTGCAGAAAAAGTTACCACATTAACTAATATTGCATATATGTCATAAATATCATAAGATACAATATTAAGGCTGCTGATGGAGTGCGGAGGTATCAACAATAGGAACACACAACATTCCATGTTTGTTGCACAAAGAACGTTGTTCCACAAAGTGAATGGTCATCAACAGAGCTTACTTGACCACATACTTCATCACCTCACCAGATGTCTCCCTCGGAGGGCTTTTTCCCAGTCAAACAAACCATCAAAATGCCTCAAAGATTTTTCAGTTAAGAGTTAGTCAAAAAAATATTTTCATTTTGTCACATTGTGTTTGTAAGCTGTTATGGTTGTCTAGTAGGGATGCATTGAGATTGAACTGACAAAAAAAGTCTTAACACTCATACTGTGGCTAAAGTTGGGTCCTTAAACAAATGTTTCATCAGAGTCAAAGCACAAATGTAAATCGAAGTGCAAATTAGACCAAAAAATGAAAGCAGTGCACGCACAGACAAAGGTTTCGTGCAGAAGCAGCATCCATATTCTCCG
>OMPJ01015115.1:0-85612 GCA_900312935.1 Carapus acus | reverse complement strand
TGTCAGAAATAGTTCATAACAAGGCTACTTTCATTTTTCTGCATGAGTGTAGGCTACGATATTTTCGCCTCCGCGAGAAAATAGTGCCGTAACGGCTACAGGTACTCTGCTTTTACGTTCGCGCTTCTGTCACTTCTTCCGACGTGTGTTTGTCGCCGCAGCTTGAAATACACGTATCATACTTACCCACGCATCGAAAGTTTCATGCTTCCCAAATATGTTGAAAATAATTTTTAAACTGCTCATGTTTGCTCCGTGACGAAGCGTGATGCGGGCAACAGTACGTAAACAATCCGGAGTGGAACTAGCCGCTTTGGCGCGGATTGATATGAATGCAGGAAGTTCAACTCTGAGTCTTTGATTTCGCAGCGGTCCGTTATTGATAGTTGAGCGGTCATTATACGAAAATAATGACCGCTCACGTGACCAATATCGGCCAATCAGAACCAAGCTTTCACACAAGCCGTGTAATAAACATGTTTATAGTATATCTAAGATTTACAACATTGTACAGTTTTTTTAATTTTCAATATTCACACATGTCATTGCGTGTTCAGAGGGTGTTCCTCTGTTGTCACCATGCGATTTAGCTTCATTGGTGCATCGTAGTCTGGTGGAATATTGAAAAACAAATCATCATCGAAGCAGAGGTCGTCAGAGGGAGGTGCAAGATGTGGCAGCTTCAAGACAACGCCTGTGAGGACTCCCCCCAGTGCTGACGCAGCAATGGTGGAGAAGACAGCTGCTGCCTGATAGAGAGCCTGCTCTCTAGCAGTCCTTCCCAAGCCGGCCTGCAACCCTGGAATCAGCTGCCTGAGCTCAGTCAGTTTGGGGTCCCCTTCCACTGGTGCTCTGTGGGAAAAGATCTCATACATACTGGGACCATAAACCTCCTCTGTGGCCATCAGGATCGCACAAATTCCTGCTGCAGATGAAATGAGTCCTGTCAGGCCGTGCAGGTTGTGTATTCCACACTGATCTTGAATCCTGAGGCGCCGTGCCAGGAAGGGACTAAGGTACTTGTAGCCCAGCATGCAAGCAACACATCCCATCATACCCAGTGCATATGCAGAGGCAGGCGATATCATCATGTCCACCGACGCTCCCACTGTCACACCCCCCGCCAGGGTCACGTTCTGCACATCGGCCATAGTGAGCTTCCCATTTTTGTTCAGCATTGCGGAGAGAGCGAAAGCTGTGAGCGTGGAGGCGCTGAGGCCGATGAAAGTGTGGAGTATGGCTCTGTGCTGATCATCCCCTTTCAGGGTCAGTGCAGAATTGAAAGAAGGCCAGAAGACCCACAGAAACAAAGTCCCCATGACGGATAAGATGTCAGACTGGTAGCTGGTGTTCTCCTTCAGGTGGCCCTCGTTTAATCGAGGCCTGTAAAGCACAAATGTCACACCCAAGCCAAAGTAGCTTGCAAAGATGTGGATGAGAATGGAACCTCCAGCGTCGTTGATCCTGAGATACTTCAGCACAGCCCACTCTGTCACAGCAAACACTGGGACCTCCAGCAGAGCCATGACCAGCAGCTGTAGTGGACTAGTTTTCCCCAACACGGCACCAAAGGAGATCAGCACCACAGCACAGGCGAACTCTGCATTAATGAGGTTGATCACACCAAGATGGATTTTCCCATCATGGCAAAATTGGAAGTAGCCCTGCACCAGAATGGCCCACTGTATGGCAAACGTGGCCGTGAGGAAATTGAAGACCATCCCACCAAAGCCATACAGGCGGAAAAAAGCAAGAAGGCAACCAAAACCAAGGAATATCATCACCTGGATATCTGCAAAAAACGGGTAATCCCTGTACACGGCATTATCCATGGGGTTGGTTCCATTGGTCTGAAGTTTAGCGTTGGAGTCGTCATCATAGGTCACATAGGCAGCATAAAGGGCAAGGATGAGCAGCTCACTGACAAACACAAATACCGGTAACCTGACCCGCAGGCTGCTGGAGTGTGTCTTCATCCTTACAGCACCATGCAACAAATGACTGCGGCCTTTTCAGCTTTTATTATCTCTATACAGATAAGGAAGGTCCCAGTATTGGCACACACACACACACACATGCGCACACACACACACACACACGCAAACAAACACAAGCACACACGCGCGAGTGCACGCACACATCACAAGGCAGTTGGAGAAATATAGCCGCTTGAACTTTGGACAGGTACTGCGGAGGTGAAGATACATCTGTAGTTATTTCAGATTTGTCTACATTTGCAACATTTCACTGCTCAAATATTCACACATTCAAAATCTCTGACCTGTTTAACTCTGTCTGCTAGACAGCCAGGCCTGTTCGATGGGACTTACACTGTTTACGTCTGTGCCTCGTGCTTGTCATATAGAGCCGACACACATACTGTCAAGTCAAACAATCTTGACACTCGAGGTAGAATAGAAACCTCACAGAATACACACCAACACAAACACTACACTGCATATTTTACATAATGAAATATTCTGTGATGCCGGGTTCAGGTTCCATAAGTGAATGAAACATTAGGGTGTAGCTCCAAACTGAGGTACACTCCAACAACTCCTCCCAAAAAAGTATAAAATACCCTCTTTGTCAACATTTGGTTTGATACAGCTTGATGTGAGGGAGGGGAGGTCAGCTCAAGGGTCATACTAATGATAAAATTTGTCAAAGGTTTTGTGAGGGCGAAAACACACAAACTACATTATTTACACAAAACACATGTTTTAGATGTCCACTACGATAAGTTCAAGCCTTGGAATTCATCCATCTGTTCATGTTGAACACTAACAATTGAAAAGTGTTAAAACACTACGGTATTACAAAAAGATCCATTTATTTCATTTTGTGTAGACATACAAAATTGTTTCTTCAGGTCAGCAAAAGACATGAAAAAACACAAAACAATAATCTTACCCAATGGTAATGTAACAAAACAAGTAGACGTCACAGAAGTTATACATTTTTCATCGCTTATGTGCGCTATTATGTAACAGCTGACACAGACACACACTAAGACACACACATACGAGAGTAACATTTTAAATGGGTTGGAAAACTGCAAACATGACTTACTGTATGCATGACTTGGTTATATGACCTTAGTATGTACAGTGACCAAAGGCTGATGTCAGGCAGGACTGAATCATTCCATTGGCCCAGAATGGTTTCCATAATGGGTGTGACATCCAAGTTAGGGCAAAATGTAATGCACTTATGTGCAAAACCATCCCCCATAATTATTTTTTCTGTACGAACAGACCACATGTATGAGCGACTATTGTGGTTTTGCGTCCATAAACAAGACTGACAGCAGTTACAACACTACCATGCACAATATACCTGTAACATTGGCAGAGCCTACAACTGTGATAACTTATTACTCAACAATTTTTCTATTTTTCCCCTAACTTTTCGCTCAGGTTTCGATCTGCTGTTTCAGTGTTTCTTGGAACCAGTATGAAAACATATTGCAACAGGGAGCAACATCACAACATCACAACAAACAACATAATGAATAATAGAAAAGCCATAGGACAAATGTCTAAGACAAGCTGATATGTAGTGGATTTGTTTGTAACATTCATAAACAGGGCATCTCCAGGTTACGTCATCCCCGACCTACGTCGTTTTCGTGGTAATGTCGCTGGTGTTGGTGTTGAGACTATTAAGATTAGACTGGTAAAATTATTGAGAAGAAGTAAATAATACATAAATGCTACTAAAAAGATAAGTTAGCTGCAAATTAATATTAAATAACTAACACGTATAAAAAAATAAGACATCTAAATGTCAGTGACAAACGTTAAAATGACTGTAGATAACTCTACGACAGATACTTCTTGTGCAGAAATGTATGGATGAATACAGCGTCATAAGTCGAGAGCATCGGTAGCCGAGGAAGACAGCCTCACCTCCAGTCACGGTAACCAAACTGAAGTGGACATCATGAAGCGTTCAGAAAGAGGTAAAAGTGCAACTGGCACTGGCCGTTTGCTTGGTTTAAGTTATAACAGTCAGTTCTGACTTCCGTCAAAATTCGGTTTCTTTCATGACATAAGTCAGGGACCTCTCATGTAATGAAAGCTCCTCCAAAAAAAACAAAATACCAAAACTGAAAATAAATAGGGCTCAACCAGGTGTCCAAGTGCAGGGTAACATCTCATTTTACCTGAAAATGGAATACGTGCAGGGCTCAGCAACAATGTTTTATGAAACACACATACTATGATGTACTTCAACAATTTTTGATGCTTCAGAGACTTTTCGAAATCCTCTCAAGAGTAGATGGTGATAACTTCCCGGCCTCCTCCCCGCACCAGAAGGACCCGATTGAGTCCCTCCGTGAGCACCTCAAGGAATTCCATATCTGAGTTAAAAAAGAAAGTGAAGGAGTAAAAGACACATCTTGGTTGGCTTGTGTTCATGTATTTTGCCATGAGAAAACCAAGACTGACTTTAACTCAGTTGTCCGATAACTTGATGTTTGAAGTGTGTTTTGTTATCAGGGCAGTCTGAAAAGTTACATGGACAGATTTTCACTCTTTGTAACTGTGAAGCAACCAGTGTAGCATATGAATAAACTGATTGTCTCCATTCATCAGTTAATGTTGTAAATCAAGGACACATGCGGTGTACTGGGTGTAGGATACAGTTCTCGTCGCCCATGCGGTCTTTGGGCGGTCCAGGCATGTTGAGCAGGACCAGCTTTGCCTCCTTGGACTTTCTGGTGATAACTTCATTGAGTCGCAGCGCCGTGTGCATGCGCCTCACGTCAGACTGATTCCTAATCAGACAACATTTCACAGTGAAATACGCATTTGCCGACGGTTCGTTGGGTTCAAGAAATCAATGTTAGTCATACTTACAAGTTCTCCCATTCCCTGCAGCATTGTCGGTGGGAAAAGTTTCACAATTTGTTCAAGATTCAACTGTGAATTTCCTATGTGTTTTCATACATGTAATGGTTTTCGACATGTAATCTGGTAAAAGACCTGTGACTGCTCCTGTCGACGCATGTAGTCATGTGTCTACATGACTGAGCTCAGCTTGTTGTTAGTTTTGGCTGTGCACCTCCATTGCAAACAGTTAACGTCATGCGATGTAGTAAGATTCAGACCCTGGACAGAGTCCGTCAATATTGACTGAACGGTGTGAAAGTGTGGGGTCACTCACGGTTTCATGTTGAAGAGGTCCTTGCCCACCTCTGGGGCTGCGACCGTGAGGGTCGGGCTCTTCTCCCTCCCAGTGTCTGTCCAGGTTGCTGCTCGACCGTCAGGTGAAGTGGGTGATGTTGGAGTGGAGGCAGATTTTTTGTGGTGGATCAGACGTACCTGTTTTGTGTTAGAGACAGCCACAGACTGAGGGAGGGAGATTGTGACAAGACACCGTGACAGGAAAGGGAGAGTGAATATCGGAGCGGTGGTCAAAGGAAAATCACTGTGCTGTCTTTGGCGAAAAGGATAGAAGGAAACAAACTGACCGCCACACATTCACACAAAAACATTTGTGCTTCATAAGACTTTACGCGGCATCTTTGATTTTACCTCTTCCTCTGAATTTTCGGCCAGAGTGTCTCCTTCCTCTGTGCTGCTCTGGTGCCGCAAGGAGGAGGTTTTTTTGCGACGGATGGACCCCCGGGATGAGTCTGTAATGCTTTGAATCTGTTGTGACAAGCACCATGGAAAATTATGAGAAATTTCATTTCCCTTCCAGTCTTCCATTTGTTGCCCCAGATCAGAAGAGGCATGTCCACTCATGAACATAAATATCTTGTTGTGAATCAATTTCCTGCCTCACAGGAAGGATTTGGACTTGACTCTTTCAGAGCCACTCTCCCGTGGCCCAGGCAGACCTCTGTGCCATCTGCAGCATCTTGTCTCCCAAATTGTGACGCCCCTGGCTTACCTCTCTCTCCATTTCATTCTTAGTCAGATGCATCTGCTTGAGGATCTGCGAGCGCTGCTCCATTATCAGCGTCTTCTCATACGTGTAGGCTGATATGTCGCCGTCGTGCTGTAACAACAAAACGTTCATCGGAACTGTGTGCAGTACTTTCGTGTTAACTTGGACAGTTTGTCTAAAGAGTCTCCTACCATCTCCACTACTTCCACCTCGGCCTCGATGCGAAGGTGATAAAGGAACGTGGTGACGTCTTTCTTCATTTGGATGCTGTTGTCGTCCATTTGAGCCACAGTGAAAATGCGCATCTTGCACTTTCTCCACACCTGTCGGCACAACTTGTGTCTGTTATTCAACTCAGTTTTGTAGCCAGGATTTGGGAGTCTGTCTTTATGTCACACCTTATGCTGGCGTAGCAGGAAGGGCAGCAGCATCAGCATGCCTCCATCATGGACGATCCACCACACATCTATGTGGCCCTCGGTGAAGCGCTCCCCGTTCGATGGATAGTTAGCTATATTTTTTGGGACCAGTAAAGCCAGACTGGCCACAGTGGTCTCTCGAACCACCTCTGCAGAAAACAGATCAGATAGCAAAAACAAATCCTTCTGTTCCTCCGCAGGCTTGTTGGGTCGTTGAGTGTGGGAACATAAGGGTGTCACTATGAAACCTACCAATAAAGTTTCTGAAATGCTGCAGGTCTTTATCCTGCTTCCAGTTGTGGGGCCAGCTCACCATCACAGTGTTGTGCTTCAGGCCTCCAAGGCCTCCAACCTGCATGAGATGGGAGGTGCCATCTCTCAGATTCGAAGATATCACCACTTGGGAGAAACCTTTGACCTTCTCCTTCTCCATTAGTTTGCGCAAAGACTGCGGAGGTACAGACAGAGGGCAGCTGTCAACTGCAAGCCCCGATTACCCCAGGGTGACCACCGCAGAGTGAGAGGGGTGGACGTGGACCTGATCTGCCTTCTGAGCGTCGGCATGGTTGTCGAGGAAGGTTCCCACCACCGAAGTGCCCACGATGGTCAGACCTTTCCCTGCTTTCAGCTGATTGGTCAGTGACAACAGGCGAGGCTGTATCACGCTCTGCTCGCCATCCACGCTCACAAGCACCAAGAGTTGAGGCCTTCCCGTGCAAGGACACACAATCATTACACACACTTTAGTTACGAGTGCTATCAAGACATGATCCAAGCTGACTGACCTCCAGTTCTTGGTGTGTGGTGGCCCCTCCTCAAGCCTCATGAGGGCGTAACGGGCCGCGCTGAGAGAGATGCCACGTATCCCGTCACCCCATTCTTTCTCAGCTCTGCGACACAGGACAGAAACTGGTTCACAAACAAGTTGCTCATTTGTGTGTTCGGGAGTACGTCAGTTGTCATGATATTTCAGGAGTGCTGTGAGTGTGGAATTCACCAGGGGTTACCTAATAACTGTTAACATACCCACAAAACTCAATGTATTTGTAGATGCACGTAGCAATGCCCATGGCCACTATGGCGTAGTACCAGGAGCAGATAAACATGAGTGACAGGCAGAGGCTCATACCAAGGAAAGAGAGGGCCCTGTGGGAGAGGAGCAGAGAAGGAGACATACAATTAGCCATGGAGGTAAAAAAGATTTATTGCCCTTACCATTTATTGCCCTGAGTCAGTGTAGAGACTACGATCGACAACTGAACTTTGGTCAAAAATATTAATCATGTATCATCCCTCACTTTATGAGACATCTGGGGGAGGAAAATCTCTGAGGTCTAACACACAGGTAGCACCTGAAGTGTCTGATGGTTTTTGATGATGATTTTTTTGTCTTGGTCAGACGTTGCAATCCTGTCTTGGTTGATCCAGTAATGATTTTTACAGGATGTATTGTATGTGATATTACTGGCAAAAATGAGCCCCGTTTAGCAGTGTAGCAATTGTGTTCAGAATTCAAGTCAAGTCTTTAATCAGTGCGAGAGAGCGTATGGCACAGGTTAGGCACAGTGCCAACAATTCAGTGCTCACCAGTGATAGAACTTGAAGCGTGGCCTCCAGTTAGGAGTCCTCAGTAGCGTCTGTAGAGCACAGGCGAGATTCACAAACATGTAGCACATCAAGAAGAACCTGGACAGAGATAGAGAAGAAATGCAGACAAGTGAGACAGCAAGACACGTCCCAATGATTGGGATGACTGCTGTACATTGGACTGACATGGAGAGGATGGGAGCCACGGCATCCAGCGAGGCGATGACAATGCCAATTTCACAGATGCTGGCGGTCAGCAGCAGGGCCCAGGTGGGCTCCCCGTTGTCTTTTCCATGCCCGAAGACCTGAGGAGACATGAAAGGGGCTGTGACTTATTCCTTTGTCGTAGAAATCCTCCATAAAGGTGAGCCTCACATTGGTTATATGTACAATTGAGATTTGTAAGAGGAATTAATCCATGTTCATGACCACATTTCTTCAGTATTTTTTGAAACAGTGACTCCTCACTCGTAAAAATGGAATGATGCCATCACGGGAGATAGCCTGGAGGAGGCGTGGAGCTCCAGTCAGACTCTGTAGCCCCGCCCCACAGGTGGAGAAGAAGGAGCCAAACACGATGACCCATGGAGACGGCCATGCTAGGGTGCCGATCACCAGGTTGCCGTTCACTCCCTCCCCAAACCTGAGAGGAAGGAGCAGCTTAGCGGATTTCTAAAATATCTGAAATTCTCTTTAATGCTGTCAAGACCTCACTTGTCTCTGAGGACGACTCCCTCTATACAAGCTCCAAACAGCACCACACAGGACATGTCTGATCAAGGAAATTAAGGAGGTCATTTTTACTGGAAAAACCACCACGGCTCGCCGCCCTGTCTTCTTCAGCCCCAGCGTCATGGAGGATACACACTATAGAGGTGGTGGTGATGGCTGCAATGGTACCGATAGGGATGGACTTCTGAGCGTCACGGAGGTCTCCAGAGCGGTTAGAGCCGGCCATGATACCTGAGAGCAGGTCAACAGTTTCTCACTCACTTGTGAAATGGCATTTTTTTCATTGTGCCTATATTTGTTTTCAATTCAGTTCATCTCTCAATTTCAGCGCCAAACGTTTCCAAAGTTGCTCCTTGGGCCAATAAAATGAAAGGAGGCAGACCTAAACGTACAATTGATGCTTGTCGCTACCTGTCACTGATGGGAAGTAAATCCCCACCAGCAGGGTGAAGAAACTAGTGATGTCAGCCAGCACATAGCGGTTGGAGCGAGTCGTTGGAGCGTCTGGATCAGCTTCTGACTCAAAGCCTCGCTTCTCCAGGATCACCCCTTTCTCCAGGTAGTTACCAAACAAGTTCTCTGAGATAGAATTGAGAGGAGACAGATGGGACCTTGGAGTCAGCCAGCTGAAAACTTGGATTCAATTGGGGCGTGTTGTACCTGCCAGGATGCCACTGGTGACCCCTGGGATGCCTTGTATCTCGGTCACATTGTTGTTGGTGAAATATTCGTCACAGGTGGCGTTCAGGTACTCAGTGTCACAGAAGCTCCTCCACAGCTTGGTGGTGATAGTCTCGTTGTCTATTTCAATGACCTTTGCACAGATGTCGTAACTTTTGGAGACAAGGGTTCGATTTCCCAGGATGCACACTCTGTTATGAACACGGAAACAACAAACGTCAGCATTGCACTGTGCTGCTCAGATAGACGGGAAAAAAATGTCAACAAATCTCCCTCACGGGAAAGCAGGGGGGTCGATGGCTGTCTTGATGACTCCGGCATAGACAGCCAAGATGGAGAGAATGACACAGGCCAGGAAGACCAGTGCCAGTTTGTTGACATATTTGACACCAACAAACACCACCAGCGCCATGAGGCTCAGCACGATGGTGCCGTACACACGCATGTTGTTGAGGAGGGCTGCCTCTGCTTCTGGGCCCTCCAAGCCCTCCAGTCTGAAAATGGCTGCCTGAGGGACAATGTAAATCTACAGAAAGGACATGAAGGAGAGGTCGGTAGTATGAGGAGAGATTCTCCCACGGTCTGTCCACTGCATCAGCCAAGCTTCTTACCAGCAGAATCTCAATGCAGCCCAGAATGTACATTGCACCAGCAAATGTGGTGCCCAAATAGAAACAGATACCAACAGCTCCGCCAAACTCGGGCCCGAGAGAGCGAGAGATCATGTAATATGATCCTCCGGCTGGGAGACACACACAGGGAATGTGATGATTCAGAGCGAAACTCACTCACATTAACAGGCATATCTCCTTGTTGTAGTTGCTCACCTGGCACGACTCCATTTGTTGCAATGGCGCTCATGGAGATGGCGGTGAGCATGGTCTGGAACACCAATGAGAAAAGCAGAATTTGAGAAACCTGGATGCCCTCATTCACTCTACATACATTGAAAGTGTGTGACTAGACCACATCGTCCCGCTTACAGTGGAGCAGCACATGAAGACAATGATGAAAGAACCAAAAACGCCCCCGATGCCAACCATCCAGGTCATCCGCAAGAACAGGATCACCCCAAAGATGTTCTGAATACATGGCAGGTACACACCCATCAGCGTGCCCAGCTGTGGGGCCTGGAAAAAAACACATCCAAAGAAGTTGAGCACAACCATTTTTGTTGGAGAACTGCATGTAGAATCTGAGTTTGTGAACGGTGAAACGCCTCACGACTTTACCTTGACTGGCTTTTTGGTTGGACGCGGCCCTTCCTCGTTATTTTCGGCCTCCTCGTGCTCTTTGCTGCCGGTTGGCAGATTGGAGTAGTTGGCCAGGCTGCTGAGCAGAGAGGAAACCATCGGACTGGTGTCCATCTCCTCCTGCAGATATGGAGGTAGAGGGTCCATTTATGAAGCCATCATATTCAGAGGCCTTTTTTTAAAAAGAATTAAAGCCCCTCATTTACGATTGCCCAGTGAGACCCCACCTCAAACAGTGCCATGTTCTTGCCATCGTACTGCTGGTTCCTCTCCACATCAGCGGCTGGGGTGCTGTTGATGAAAGGACTGCTCTCTTTGGAGTTCCCATCGCCTGGACACAGCGACAGTTGGCTTTTAGCACTGTGTAGATTAGCTTAGCAATCACCTGACGTCAACACTGACTCCTGCACTGCAATTAAGCAGCGGACGTATCGATCCTGCCTGCCTTGTTCCATCGCTATTCTCTGTCTGCTCGGCACTTGCATCAGTCATTGCAGGCTTTGGTTAATGAGAAACAGCACAGCATCAATGTGAGACAGTGTGACCTCGAGTGTTATCAGTCCGAGGTGTTGATTCAACCAGGATCAATCATTACGAGAGACAAGATTAGAGAAACAGCACACCAGTGGGCAACTCCTGGGGTCATACCCATGTTTCCCCCTCCTCCTCCTGCTCCTCTGACACTTTGTTCTGGACGAAGGACAGAACACATCCAGTGACGTAGATGTCCCGTCAAAATCACAGTTTGATTTCACAACTTTGATTGCACTACCGAGCAGTATTGATATCGAAGCTCAATCTGCAAGGACCTGCAAACATTTTGTGGGAGTCAACAAGCAGATGTGCAAGAGTTGTAAACGCTGTTTTGCAACATTTTAAAGTGGAGCGTGACACAGGCGTTCTGTGTGAAAAACTTACTGGTGTGACCCCCAAGTGCGGGGAAAGCCTGGAGCTCAAATTGTGTTGCGTATATTCATGCAAATGCGTGCAGCACACATTTAGCACAACATTCTTTGCTATGCTGTGTTATCGGTAGGTGATGGGACAGTTCAGTTCCGTGGTTGCGAATCGGTCATTACAAAATGGACAGTTTATAAAAGCAGCTTTTAAAAGCTTAATGGAATGCGGGCTCGAGGGATTATGCAGCAGCTGCTGGGGGTTGTGCAGCAAGGCAGAAATTAACTTCTGCATGTGAGAGAGCGCGAAAAAGCAGCACGGCAAAACACACACGCAGAGACTTGAATATTTTCATTTCATTGCCTGATAAGAAGATATATTTCATTCTATCAAGGAATCTTTGTGATTTAAACTCTGACGCCCTGTAGACCCAGTTGTTGCCTGGCCCAACATTAGCTACAGCTGATTAAATTATAACTTAAGGCAGTGGATTGCAGCACTAAATACTCGTTCCATCCAGGAAATTGCCCGGCTGATTGCTGCTGAGAGTCGGAACGACGTGATAAGATAAGGAAGTGGATGGGTAGGGGAGGTCAGCAGGTCCAGCGCGTGTCTTCGAGGAAACACAAGCACAGACACTATTTGGGATGCTTCTGTGTGAGGGTGTCGTTAGCGGGGTCACGTTGTGCTGATGTGTGGCACTGTGGGGTCACACCCGGGCCTGACTCATAGTGTTAGGATCGTATTTCCTCCCCTCCAATCCTTTAATCCAAAAACGGCTCAGATCTCGACAGACCAGGCACGAACACAGAGATGTGATTATTGGATGTCCTTTAGAAACTAATTTACACCTCCGCACTGTATCATGTGTGAGCATGTCAGGCTTTGGGTGAAGGGGGCCGGGGGAGTATTACAGACTGTAAGAACTGGGATGCACATGCACGTTCCCTGTTTTGAGCACTACGCAGAACAGCAAGATTCACAGCCGCTACCCTTTATGAGGGCGAGTACGGACAGAGACACTATGCATGAAGCCGCCAGGACTGAATCAAATATCCCCCTTGTTTATCTGCATGCTCGGGAAATCTCAAACGTGTTTGCAAGTTTGTCTTATTTAACCAGAATAGAAGCGGGTGACGAAGGGGAATTAGTCCACGCTGCACTTCATAATCTCAAATCTAAAGAAACTGAATGGAGGAGACGCAGAGGCTTTGAGGGCAGGATTAGAGGAAAGCCATCTACCTCTCTCTCTCTCTCTCTCTCTTTCTCTGTCTGCTTTTCTCACCCCCTCTCTCTCCATCCCTGCCCTCCTCTTTCCCTATTGCCAGCAGGCACAATGTGATTCTGGATCTCGCCCAAAGCATCTGCCTCTGCCTTCAGGTATCCAGTGAAATCACTGAACACACATGAACCCTGTGAATGAAAATATTGGGAGTTCCAACAGAGTTGCCGTTGTAACCAGACAATATTCTTACAATATAGAAGCCATACATACACATCCCATAAATTCTGATTAGAGGGAGCTAACAATTCAGAAAAAAAAACAACTTCCATATGGGGTGGAAAATTAAGTGCATATGTGCATTAATGTTATTGCAGCGTTGGCTGCAAAGAGCACAAGATTGTTACCATAAATTTGCCACCCTTACTTTGTGCCTTCATGTTCGGTAGATTAAAATGGTTGCCGATTGAACCACAGAGGATTACTGCTCCAAGCCACAGTTTACACGTTAAGTCCCATATGTGAGCACATACATGACACACTGGGACATTTGTGGCATGATTCAGACGTGCACGCTGGCGCTCAAATTGAAAATCAACTCAGATCACATCAATAAAATTACCAGGAAGTAGTAATATCACAATCCCCTCTATGGCATTAAAGGCCCAGCTTTACATAATACCAGATTCCTCTGCGATGATATAAAGCAATGAGGCTTTCATGCAACCAGACGGGCTGTTGCCTCAGCATTTATTTGAATATTTTCCAAAGTGCTGGAAAAGGAAACGTTTTCAAACAACGGCTTGTTTGACAGCATCTTTTCCAATTCTGTGATGCTTCTCAAGCACACGGTGATTATAAACGTACCTGAGAAAAGAAAAGCGTGAAGGATTTTATTGTTGTGTGGTAGTATAAGTAACACTGGTCTGTTGGGTCCAATTTGAGCATTGTACTACAACCTGATCTGCCGCTCAGAATTTATCCTCATAAAGCAAAAACACGTTTCACAACACGCTGTTCAACACATATGATGTTCTAGCCAGTGTAGGGCAGCACGGCCCTTACAGATGTGTGATAATCCGCCAAGCGTGTCATAATCTACTTGAATCTCCAGAGGCTTTGGGGGAATGAAGGCGTTTTCAATCGATCATTAAATCTGGCCTGAGGCGATTTTAAAGCATCTTTGGTTCAAAATGGCAGCTATTTTTCGTCACGATTATGGCGATGATGCCGCAACTTCAGCTTTGACCCCCCCGTCTGGTCTACTTGTTTCTGTTCACTCTGCGGACTTGCAAAACTGGCAACACAAACAGGCAATCAGACAAATTGAAGCTCAGATGGCTAAGCTGACGACATCTGGACAGCAGATTAGCTCACCATGTTGGGCTGAGGTTTTTCACGCACGCAGGCCTACCTCAAAACATAAAACCGGACATCTGGTCCTCAGCAACCGCCCAGCGTTCTATTCAAGTGTATTTCTGGACGTGAAAAGCTGCAATGTTCTCGGGGAGGTGCGGGGTGTTGGACAAGCACAGCTGGTGAAGGCCACGTCCCTGTGCTCACCTCACAAGCACTCCGAGTGTCACCATATTGATTACAGCTGATCGATTCTTATCCCGAGTGCAGCCCGACTGTCACAATTCGGTCTGCTTTGGTGACAACAGGCCACAATACAGAGAGAGAGCTGATCTGAGGCCCAGAGGCATATAAGAACGTACACATCAGGCTCCCACAGACCTTGACCCTGACCTCGATTGCCTCCTCACTCATCAGGCTGCAATCATGTAAACAGGTCTTGCATGTGGACATACACATGTGGACATGCGTGTGTTATGTTTACGTTGCTTATGCAGAAGACGCTGGATACTCAAACACTTTGGAGGGTAAATATGAATAATTCGTGCTTCACTCCACACAAACTGATTCCGGTATTTATACGAGATGGCACGTAAACCGTCAGCGAAGAGACAGAAATAAAACATCCACCAGACAGAATAAGGCAGATGGGCGCCGACAAGTTTAATGAGGGCGTGCTGGGTCTGAGTACCGAGCAGACGGCTCACCAGGACGCAAAGGGATAGCATCTATTCAAAGTAACTGTTCTGTTGACACGTCACGGCCGAACGCAAAGCGTCTGCAAGGCGCTCGGTGGTCCTCTTGTGATGGCTGTCTGTCCTCCGGGTGAAATGGGAAAACAACGCAAAAGTGCCAAGCAGGTGCACGAAGGTGAAGAGCTGAGGTATAGCAGAGGCTGAGGCAGAGCCAATCAAGTGTCTGCTCTGAAAAACGGTACTTTATAAAGACAGCTGGACAATGCTGGGCAGTTCCTTATGGTTCGGTTTTGGACAGATGATCATTTTGGGATACAGGGGTCAAAGGTCAAAACCATCACTCAGGTTTAGATGAACAAATGTTCTGAATCTCGTGCTAAGGTCAACAGAGAGTGCCTAAATGTCTCCATGATGAGGTGATAACATAGCAACAAAAGACTTTGCTCTGCGAATCATGCACAGTGAATTCTACTGTGAGACAAAAACCCTTCCCCGTGTTGATCTGGAAAGGAACAGATGTCTGTGTGTCTCTGACAATACACACTCACAAAATAACAAAATGAAATATTAGTATCCATCACCCGTACACGCACAGGCACGCAGGCGCACATACACACACACACACACACACATATACAGGGGCGTGCAGGCAGTCACACTCTCCTCCTCGCTCACCTTGGCTGTTGTGCGCAACCTCTGTGTCCACACGCATGTCCACACGCTCCGTCACGTTGTTGGACATCCTTAAGGTGTGCAGGGCAGGGCAAGGCGAGCCGGTGGGCAGGGGTTCTCTTTACCTGTGTGTCCACTTGGAGACGCAAAGGAGGACAGATGCTCTGTTTTAGAGATGTTTGATCCTCTCTTTTACCTGTCTGTCCACCAGCATGTTGCCTTGTTGTTCTCTCTCTTTCTCTCTCTCTCTGTCTGTCTCTCTCTCTCTCTCTCTATCTCTCTCTCTCTCTCTCTCTCGCCCTCCTCGTCACAGCTGCAGGTCACACTTGATGAAGTGCTGCCTCTCTGTTTTTCTGCCCCTCTCTCTGCCATTCAGTTTAAGCCAAATGACAACATTCATCATGTATTCACAAGGTATTATCGCTCTCTCTTCCTCCCCTCCCTCCCTCCCTCTCTCCATCCCTCTCCCTCTCTCCCTCTCTCTCTCATCACCAGTGGATGCTGAGGGATTGAGCGACAGACGGGAAGGCATGTCAGATGACAAAGTATTGCCTGCAGAGATTAATCTCCCCCATTGATGTTCTTTTCAGATGGAAGATGTGACTGTGTGTTCATCCCTCCTTTATTATTTTCCTCCCTCACATTTCCTGCACGGCCGCGGTCCATCATTTTCTGGAAGGGGCCTCAGGCTGTGCTTGTGTAACTCCGTCCGCCTGGCACACAGGATCGCACCATCTCTTAAGTTCCCGCGCCCCACGAACGTAGCACATTCTTCTCGTTAGGGGAGGAAGTGCACATCTATTTACCGTTCTTTATTCTCCGTTTGCTTTTATTAACAGTGCGTCGGCTCATGAAGCCAAGCCAAGCAAAACAGAGAGGGAGCAAGAGGGTCGCGTTGACGCTCGATGAGACTCTCATGTCAAAACAGTCCTAAACTCAGGCATACCTGGTCCTGAGTTCTCAGGAGATGTCGTTACACCTAGAACAAAGACCTCAGGGAAAAGGGAGTCTCCAATGCATACAAAGCCAGAGAATCTTCAGATAGAAGATTGTTATTGTGGTCAAAGAAGGTGGATGAATCCTGGTGTTCACTGCTTTTTAAATTGCAGATGTAGAACCTGAATGAATGGATGAAAATAAATAATGATGAATAATGGAAAAGAATGTGGTCCTGCTGAGCAGTGTGGATGGATATATGTTTACTCAGAGGCCTTCATCAGCATTCCAGTGTTATTCTCAAATTATTCACAATAAATATATAAGGGTCGGGAACGATGCCTCACAAAGTAATGTGGCACATCTGTGTTTATAGTGGATATCTATGCATACATAACCTTAGCATGGATTGCTCAACATGTCTTTTATGTTAAATTAAACATTTTAGATACCACATCTGTCTAATGAAAGTAAACCTTTCTTGAACATAAGAACATAAACCCACAAGAAGAAACACTGAATCGTGCTTTGCCCGCCCCATAAACCTGCTGCCTCACAGAGTCTCTGATTGGACAGCTCCTGTGTTTCATAACAGCTCGACCCCGCGAGTGTGCGCGTGCTCATGCCTCACGCACGGGGCCCGACTCGGCGACTCTGTGGCCGCCTCACGCTGGCTGGCTGCTGATCGTCCGCCGCTGTCATCTGGGCCAAGCGGCTTAGGCTCTTAAGCCAGGAGCCGCTCTCCACGCGCAGCTCGTCCACTCGCCCGCCCGCTGCTCTGCACGAGGCTCTGCACACACTCTCTCTCACCCAGCTTCACACCCAAAACACGTCCGGCACCGACTTCTTCATTTCCCTGGACATGCACACATGTATACACTCCTACACACACATGCACACATCACGTACACGCACAGCGCAGTGCAGTGCAGTGCAGTCAACTTTGCGATGCCTTAATCCCGCCGATTAAGGACATGGAATGCTGGGATGAAATCCACAACTTGTTTTTCTCACTAAAGTGAGGCGCTCGTCTGCACATGACTCCTGCGGCTGCTGAGCTCTGAGCTGGTGTTGGTGCCAACTGGGGGCACCAAATCTCTGAGCAGAATGGGATGAAGGGTTGATGGTTATGATCAGTCAGTGTGCATAGGGCAAAGCTGCTCTAACCGTCATCATCATCAGCATCGTCACCTCCTGTGGGACAGTGTCATATTGGCCCCGCTGGCCTCCAGGGCTCCAGATTTAGGGCTGAGGGCGGCCTGATGGAGCTAGACAGGAGATGTGATGGACAATCTGCCATGGACCATGGCTGGATCAATCCCCAGCCTGCACGGCCCGGCTGTCAACTCCGCCGCCCCCCGCTCTCTCCCCCACCTCTACCCCCCATTCCACGAACTCATGAGGTGATCAGTGTGTAACAATGACAAACCACATAAAAATAACTGATGTCCTTCATCATCACAACATCGCGTTGACATTGCTGGACACCCATTTGTGATGCGAGTCTGTCCTCAAATACTCTTATTCTCACTCCAGTCATCCAGCCACATTAGCACAACATTCCCACCAAATTGCATCCAAAAATTGTGATTCATCTGTGTTTAAAAAAATGTATTTTTGTGTTTAGGTCTTTGTAGTTGTTTCAGCATGACCGTGATCTGATGGATTCATCACTGACTTGACTCTGCGGTTAAAAAGACAACCTTGTTTGTATTGTGATTACTTGACAAGGAGGTTATGACATGAAATAAATATGACCAATAATCCATGATCTGGAACTTTGAAATTAGGAAAGAAAACAAGTCGGTTTTCAATATGGGAAAGGCATTCCAGGCAGAGTGGCGGGTAAAGAAAAAAATCGGAATACTTGAAGCAGCGACAGAGTTCAGTTAAAAGTGACTTTTAAGTGGAAAAACCACAGACTAAATTCAGTCTGCTGTGACGAGGCACACTGCAGTACCGGCACATGACCAGCAGATGGCAAGAGAGGCCACGTGTTCGACCACCGTTCTCAGCACAGACTTTATCGTTTTTGCCTCTCTATGTATTTATACTTGTAAATTTCTCACCCCTGTGGCCAGCCTCATGGCTTTAAGTTACATTTGTGAGTTCACATTAGTGTCAGCGTTTCGCCCCTTCGTGTTTGAAGTCCGAGTTCTCCCTCCTGAGACATTTTGGCTCCTCTGAGTCTGTTTGAATCAGTTCACCGAGTTTAACTTCCAACACTTAGCGCAAAATAATATTTTGGTTCGCGGTATCTGTTGAAATCTACTGTGCCGCCATCAGCAGGAATACTTATGGTCCAGGTCCTTCTGTCGGTATTGTGGGAAATGGTATCAGCCAAAGTGAATCAATCAATAGTTTGATGACACGTCGTAAAAACCTTGAAATGGTGTAACAAAGACACTGTGTCCTCATCACAACCAATCTCGCTCATAATCACAACCTTGGTTTTCACTCTGTGTGTGACTGTCTGGGAATTGTGCTATTTCTTTTCCTTTTGTTTTCGTGGCCAAGTTGTGGTGGACGAAAAAAAACAAAAACAAAAAAAACGCATGCCGTGACAGTCAATGTACCCGACTTGAAAATACCAGCATATAATCGTATTATCTAGGTTTCAAGGTAATATTTAATACAGAAATTGATTTCAGATTAATGCACGCAAGGCCAGGCAACACGCCAAAGATGGTTGACCAGATGAAAAATGAAACAACTGCAAATATCTAAGAGGATATGCGCTTATTAATGATGCAGAAAGGTTTATTAGGCAGAAGTGATCACAGACGGCAGTCGTCATTGTTTACTGGCTTCCAGATGTAGGAGATTCTCACACTGTCATGGCTGTTGAGGGCATAGTGCCACTGTCAACAAACACAGGCACACTTTGTGTGTGCGTGTGTGCGTGTGTGTATGTGTGTGTGTTGGCAATCCTGGGTTCAGATCACAGCGTGCAGCCTAGGAAGCGGCCAAGAAACATGTGAGATGCAACCAGAGAAGTGAGGGATGCTGTAGGCCGCTCTGCACGGGCCAGATCACAGACTGTTGACTTATTCCAGTAGAGCGTTAAGACAGCCTGCCCCTCTAATTGTAAGTTAGCAAATTAATGTGGCTAATTTGCCCTGACAGGTAGCTTGTGTCACATGCTAACACCAAGTTTTCTTTGCAACTACAAAAACACAAGAGAGGCTGGAGTTCCAAAAAGTGTTTTGAGTTCTGTGGGTCCATCATGGGAATGTCTCAGAGTGGTAACAGCTGTCTCTGCGAGGCCTGGCAACAAGCACAACCACATTGCCATCTTCAGGTAGGAAAAAGAACACTGCAATAACTCTAAGGCTGTTGCTAACAGCTGTGGCACGTAGCCGGGGGGGCCATTTGAGGTTAATGTTGTTCAGCCAGTGGTTCAGGTTCAGGTCTTGCATTGTCTGTACCAAAGGGGCAGAGGCACCATGGTGACCTGTCCTCTGGGCGCACAGTAACTCTGCTCAAATTCTGACAGTTTCCACATTCCTCATGCCAGGTTTGCCTTACATCATCACGACCAGATACGTGACCTTCTCTTGCCCTGGTTTCTCTGACACAGGTCATAAACTCATTCGTCTTACATCCTAGTCAGCAGTTTTGACAAACAGCAAGACACACAGTGCTTCATCAGTTGCTCCCCATCAACATCAACCACATTTTTGATCACTGGTGCCCACGGGGTCGTGACCACTAAAATCAGCAGAGACTTTGGTAACGTTATACGCACCTTTGGTGATGAGTGTCGCCCCAACAGTGTTTAATCATTGTGAACAACACCAACAGTTTCACCATTTGGTGGAGCGATTATTACCTCCAGAGGGACGTTGCCGGTGTTTCCGTTGGTCGGCAGCGTGCATCTGTGTGTGTTCGTGTGTGTGTGTGTGTGTGCTCACTAAAATATACATCTCCAGCATTTGCCGGGATTCAGACTTTTTCTAACTTTGGCTTTTAATTTAAGTCCTGTAAACGCCCTCCCTTGCTTAATAAAATTCCCAATCACCTCATTAGAGGTGTAAACAGCCAAAAGCGTCCTCTGACTCAAGACAGCAAGAATTTTAACTAAACTCTCCTAAACTAAACCCTTCCCACTAACTATCCCCCTTCCGCCAAAGAACCCCAGTGTTTGTGTTCTCTTCTAAGATTTGTTAAAACCACTGAATAAGTTTTTCAAAGTCGGATTGGCGAATAAACAGGAATGCAAGAAATGTAGGGAACCTCCTGACACAGGCAGAATCCTCTCACACAGATCCAAAGTCACCATGTTGCCATTCGGTGCTATAGAAATTAAATTGACTTGACTTGAAAAAAGATAATGTATGCTCCATAACATAATGAGAGGAATGAAACCTTGACACACAGAGGAAACCACCTCCGCGTGTGTTAAAGAGGATCCCGCAGCCTCTATGTGTGTGTGTGTGTGTGTGTGTCCTCGCGGCCCAGCATGGTTGTGCGTGCTGCTTTATGGTTTCCAGGCTGAGAGGACCCTGCTGTGTCAGCTGACGGAACCTCATGTCAGCACAACGACTCCAGTTCAGACCAGGCGTGAGTCAATGAAAGGAGCCATAAATACCCAGCAGAGGCACTGACATTTTATTGCTGCTTTCTCTACACGGCAAAGACCATTTGGTCTTGGCCTGAAATGTACACGTGTCCTGTAGGGGGCAGCACATCCTGAAACGTGTTTTTCTCCTTGTTACCTCAGAGCCATGATCTGTTTGTGCTATAAGAGCGTATGTGAAGCAGTGAGAGTTTGTGATGGTCCATCAGGATAACGTTTCACTTCTTCCTGCCACTCTTCGGGGCTTTGTCGAGACCTTGGATGTACTTGCGGGGAATTCGATAATGATCTGTAATCAGGAAGTTAGATGTCAAACTGAACATTCAAGTACAAATATTTTGACATGTCCAAAAGAGAGTTTCAGACCTATAAGCAAATTGCCGACTTGCTGGATCTGGTTACCCTGGATTTGGACCAGGACTTTGTCCTTTGACCCGGGGACAGGTTGTAAAACAAAGCTGGCCTGAACTCTGTGCTGCAAGGCAGCTGCCAAGGCGGAGGGGTCCAAACCGTATGACTCTAGGTTCTTTATGAGCGTCACCTAGAGTGGAACGCCACAGCGTGATTAGCCAGTGACGGAACAGCCAAGCTGACGTGACACTGGGTGGTGGAGGTCATCTGGTATAATTACCTTCTTGTTGGAGCCTCTAGAAGCCACCGAGATGTCGATGGGCTCAACGTGGCCTTTCTTGATTATGGGTGTGTGTCCTGGGAAAACAATCTGGTGGCACTCCTGCATTTTGCTGAGTGTCCTTTGAAAAGATACACTGTATATGAACATATTCACCAACACATACAGTATATAATACAACCATGTCTGTGCCTCTGTGCGTCTCATCCATAAAAAGTAAGAAGCATAAACTCACAATGTCACAACATTTATTTGTCAAAAGACAGTTAATGTCTTTGTACACTAAATGACAATGAATGTCCTTGTTGACAAAGCCTTTACCTGCTAAAGAGTTCATCCCACTTTAGAGAGTCGACCTCCTGGTACTCCGACTTCTCCAGCAGGCAGTCACAAAGCGTGGGGTTGATGGTGACATAACTATGTAAAAGAAATAATAACGAGACTCAGAACAAAAGAGCAGAACATAAACATTAAAAGGGCGGTGATATTAATTCTTCCCCTCCCCTGGCTGGAATTCTTCACCACTCACTTTCTGTTCCTTTCATTCACCAGCTCGTTTTTCTTGACATATTCTGTTATTATACTCCTCACATCAGAGGGCTGCAGGATTGCTCCTTTCCTGCAGGCGGAGAGAATTTGCGTAAACTGTTGAGAGCAACGTTCCAGACACGTGTCGGAAACTTATTTGGCATATGGCTCTGCAGTCACGACAGAAGTCATTCCATGGGATTTCACACCACTTAGTTCAAACTAGAAAGGGCTGGACATTTCCCCACAAGAACAAGCACCTGTTCTTAGAGTCAAGAAAAAGAGGTTCGAGCCGGGCGGGCACAGAGTACAGCGTGGTGATCTCGGGGGGCTGGTAGGTGAGCGTGACTTCCTTTTGCTCTGCAGGAGCTCCCTCAACCTTTACCTCCTCAGGGACGATGAAAGCACGTAGCCTGCAAAGGCCGAGCGCGACAATGACAAGATCAAGAATAAATCTAGACAGAATATTCTGAGGAGTCTCAGCTCTGAATCTCTCTTTGTTAAGGCAGGCGTGGTCTCACTCAGGATTTTTCCAGTCCACCTCCACAATGCTGTCCACACCCTTGCTTAGTTCTTTCACCCGCACCAGGCTGTGCTGCTGCTGCATGGCTTGTAGAAACTTGGACAGCTGCGGAGAAAACTGATGCATAAATCCTGAGGAACAAGAGTTACGCTGCGATTGCATGAATAGAGGCTGGAGGTACCTTTTTATAGCTGGATTTCTTGATATCAAGCTGTTTTCCAGTAGGACTGAAAGAGATTAGATGTTAAGTTCTGACCGTAAATCGTATGGAACACTGAACATGTGAACTGATGGCAAGTTACCAGCAGGAGAACATGTGGCTGCGGAGAAATGTGCTAGTCATGAGGGGGAGATCTGACTTCTTCACCTTGCACTTGAGAGCTTGGAGAAAGCACTGCAGCAGCAGCTCGTCCATCATCTCTGTAGAGTCACAGTATAGAGCTGGATGACATCAGCCAGTGACAACTCTCTTTAGGAACCGTGCCTGATTATGCATAAACAGAAAGCTAACCGACTGCCTGCGAGGCCTGATGAAGGGAAATCATCAGTTCAAATCCCACCATAGATTGTTCCACTAATAGTGGCTATTAATCATGAAACATTACAGCCTACATGATGTGTTGGGGGCCTCAGGACTTATCAGTCAACTTTGAGGCTCTGGAAATATATTGTTTGCATCCTTTCCTTTCCAAACAAAGAAATCCTAAGTGGCACTCTCCACGTGGGAGATGTCGTTGGCTATGATACCTTGTGGAGTTCTCTGACCCAGCTGGTTGTCCTCCTCTTCATTTGTGCTTTGCACTTCTGAGTTCTCTTGCGTTTTGAGGCTCAGCTTGTCCGTGCTGGGGCAGAGGTCTTCGGTGGGTTTTTCACAAGAACACCCCTCTTCTACCAACTCCATCTTTTCCTCTTTCCCGGCACATTTCTCCTCGTCGTCCTCTCTGTCAGTGTCCTGCTCTTCCTCCCCGTCTACACACGAGCCCTCACCCTCCGCATCAGGAAAACACGGAGGAACAGACTTATCGCCCGATGCCCTAGAGGTACCGACAGGTCAAAGAAATAATTCATCACTTCCAGATCACTGGTTTTGAGTACACAAACACACTAGCGGGAGAGGACTGATATTTTGACATTATCATTTGGGAGGTTGATAACACAGAACTGGGAACCTCTGGACGACAGCCAATGTTTCACAAATACCAACTCAATAACCTAAAAAAAAACAACACTGCCACGGTAATGCACAAAAACTACAGAGGGTCAACATGATACTGGTGCCAAAAAAGGATGAGCAACACCATTAGTACGTCCTTTAAAGTACAAAAGAAGGAGTAAAGTCCAAACAGATAGAGTGCACTAAAATAAACAGTCTAAAAATGCAAAAACAACTTTTGGTTGGAACTCCTACTCCCCCTCTCTCTCCGTCTTTCATTTCAGTCCGAAAAGTTTGCCAGCGACGGAAGACTCCAGATTTCAAAATAATTTTTTTCAAAGCTTGGCAGCTTTCTGTGATACAAATCAAACATTTTGGAAAATTCCAAGTTGAAATAGAGACAGTAGTGGTGACTCCAGATAACCAGCGGGCCTGAAGTCCTCCAATTGGCTTACTCAGACATTTGCTGCCTGAAGATCTGGAGCATCCTGCTGTGTATCTGTGGTGATAAATGGATCTGCCACTGCAACAGACCAACAACCACACATCCTCAGTGGATCATGTATCTCCCCTAAATACATCAAAAACACGATTCATACCACCCCAGTCATATTTGTGTGTATGCATTTAGCATGTAGAGGGTGTGTGGTATTGCTGTGGGTGGACTGATGGTGAGAGGCGAGAATCATCAAGAGAACTGCGAGTTACTGGTTTGGTTCACCCAAACCCATAAGTTTTAAAAGGCCTCAGAGCCACATTGGCACAGGTTTGCGTGTTTTTCTGTTGTTAAAGATCATTTTCACCAAACCTGTGGGGTTTCTCGAGCTGTGGAGGGGAAAGGAACAGACTCAACATGGGTTCAGTCGTGGTCTTGGACCGTGTCTCAGAGTCTTTCGAGTGGGGAGGAAGATGTTAGCCAAGCTGACATCAAATTATGGATGGTCCGTCCCTTTGTTTTTATGGAACTGTGAGCAGCTCTCTCAGAGGAACTCACAGTAAAGGAAAGAACAGTACTGCTTGTCATTCCACCATGACCTGACTACACGCCACCAGTGGAAGGCGACCTACGCACAATTTCAAACCTCTGTTATCTCGCTAAGAAATTGAGTTTATTAGAATGACATGGATTTTTTGGTGATATCATACCTTGCATATTTTTCGTTATTTTGTGTATGCATGTAATCTTGTGTGTTTCCATTCAATGAATGGGTCTGTCCCCTTAGGTCCTCATGTGTCTCTTGGTGATATGCCAATATAACAGGTTTCTTCATGGAGAGCCATAAATGATCATTTTATTTTGTCTTGATTAACCTACTTACCATAGATGATCCATGTATGTGTGGAGAACACACACGCCTCTCCCTTTCATGCCTGCGCTGCTCATCTCCGCAGTGGATAGTGCTGCCGTGCCAACTGCAACTGGTGCTCTGAAAACAGAAAGTTGAGAGCTGTGACAGTCATATTCACAAGGATAATACAGACAGCCAAAATTCAGGTACAACATGCCTGTTTTTCCCCACGATAACAGCACAGCAGCCTCCTCGTTTCACCTCTGGGAGGCCATTAGAGGGCACCACCACGCCTGGCAGCATGAGATCTGTGGGGAAACTCAACCTTACTTTTTTGTACTACAACTTTATGACTGCAGCACAATAGACAGCTCCACGGGATGATATACAAAACCAAAAGAGTTCATACCGGCTCCGCCAATCAGCTTCTGCAGCACAGGAGTCCATGTTTTGAAGGCTGGCAGGAGATCGGGATAGCGCCAAACCAGGTACACTGCAAATCAAAAAGGTTTCTACATCTTCCACTCACCAGAAAGAACAGAACGTCAAAGTAAACATCCTTTTCCTTAATTCTAAGACACATATCCACACCGACATCAACATCAACCTATCCCACGGCTCCACTGCCTTCCTCCTGACTACTTTACTTGTTCGCTATACAAAGTAGCGGTATACGGTACTTTTGTGTCAGTGACTTAAAGCTGGCAAGTAAATCCCCAATTTGTGCAAATTCATCTTGCAAATAAAGGTAGTTGTGGCTCTTTATCCACCACACTTCACGGTTGAACAACTTTGACTACTATTGGTGTGTGTCTACCTGTGGGGTACAGCCGCTTCTCTACCTCAAAGATGAGTGGGTTTTTCTGGAGGACATAGAGGGTAACTGCATCCCCTTTGTGTGTATATATCTTCACCACGTTGAGCTCCTCCTTCTTAGGGAGCAGCTCAGACAACTGCTCGTCAGACAGCGAGGGAAAGGCTGTGGAGATGTCAGCTCGCAGCTTTCTCCTGAGGAAATTAAACATGGGAGCACATGCTGACATGTTCGAACGGTTTTATCACCCACAACACGCTCATTCAGCTGGGACAAGATGTGAGGCCGAGGACGAGCTGTTCGACAGTTTCCACCTGTTGTAGGTACCTCAAGCAGTACATTTTTCCATTTTAGCCGGGCTTTATCATTTATATTTAGCGGGACAAACGTTAAGTGAAGGAATGTTGGGGTAAAGAAGCGTTTGCGCTCACCTGTCCGAGCCCTTCATGACCGTGTTGGATTTGACACGAAACGGTTTAACAAACATCCTCTTGCAGTGAGCACAAGCGTCTTAACAGCTATGTAAAATCCTTGGAACAGGACGATAATGGAACATTAAAAAGGACGACACCAAGACCGAGGTTGTTACAGTGGTCTATTATATACCGGGCGCACACTAGTTATTACAGTCCGACACATATTTACCTCCGTCCGACAACCGGGGGACAACACTGAAAAACGACAGTTCCGCATTACTTTGGTTCCACCACACATCCTCGTCAAAATGTAGGTAAGGGGTGATACGAAGGGCGTAATGGGAGGAAAATATCTAGTGAGATATGCTGCGAGAGGAATCGTAAAGACTAGAGGGTACAGAACAAAAACACCGATACCTGTGACCACCCTTCTCTCATTGCTGTCTATGAGTTTCGAGAGTATACTATTGCATTATTGAGTATTTGACTGTCTCCTCAATTATGCCAAACAATAATCTCGTATAACCTGGCAAATTGACAGTGATGTCTGAAAAATCAGCCTTCGTCTTGTCATAATGGCGCAGAACAAGACTGAGGAGAGGTTGAAGAAAATGCAGCCAATAAAACAAATGTAGGAAACAACAGAAACTGAATACAATACAAACAGACAGATCAATGCACACATCAAGAGGCAGAGAAAAGGCTGTTGGAGAAACCCAGTAGAAATCCAAGAAATAGCAGAGATGGATGAAAACACAAACTGACAGATTAGTGTAGCCTCAAGAATATAAAAGTGTATTGTCGCCAGTAAACTAGTGCAGTGCCAGTATACTGAAAAGTGGAACGTTGGTGGTTGCATAAACACAGTTCTACACATATAATTGAGAAACTAGAATTTTTTTATAATGTGAGAGGGCCAAAAATCATAGTAAGTAATGATCTGTAAAATAGTTTCTCAAGGATTCAGTCAAGAAATAAAGGAGCACAGCCAGGTTGCACAAGGCTGTTTTGTATCTTGAAGCCCCAGTGAGACACTCTTTGGCAGGGATTTCAATGGCTGCACCAGTGAGCTGCCACAAAAGCAGACCTATAAAAACAGACAAACATTTGGCATTTAGAGATTGGACATCATTTGCTTACTTTTGCTCCTCCTGCTCTTCCGAGAGACTTTTCTGTCTACCTGCAACCATTTCTCATCTAACCACCTGTCTGCTTCAATATTGGCTCAAGATAAACTCCAACTGATGTCTGCAAACTCACTCTTGGATTGTATTGAACACACATCTAATAATTTAAGCCTTTCAGGTTGTCAGTGCCCAATACCACAGACACGATGTTCTCTCTCAAGCAGACCAACTGCGTTTGTGATGATTTGTTTGTGATGTTTTGTTTGTGATGTTTCAGGTTCCCCTTAGAATCGTTCGATTTCCTGCAGTTCATGTTTGTCAGCATCGGCACCTCTGGCTGACCTAACCCAACCCAGACCTTTTCCATCTTCTTGACACCACCGTGAGTACAATTCTCCCTTATAAATATACATGACATTCTCCACCATTGCACCTGCCCTTTTCAAACTTGGTTGCTTTACATTGCCTTTGTCAATCGCCAGTTCTCTGTGTCCACTTTCTTGTTCACATCTCCACCATATCTTCCAGCACAATAGTAGCAAGTTGTTCAACATCCTCACTCGAAGACTTGAAGTCATTAGACATGTCAATGAACTGCAAACACTCTTTGTGTCGACTGATGTTTCTCAGTGACATCATACATACAGTGAATGCACGCATGAAACTCATACATAAATACCACATGCTCTTTTTGATACCAATAGACTGCCTGCTGAGCACTTAAGGAGCCATTTGTTCATATCAATTATATCATTTAAAAAGTGAGGCAATGAGTGTAGGGTCCACACTGAGTGATCCCACAGCATTCTGATCAATGAAAGGGTTAAATACAGGGAGCAGTCCGGGCTCCCATTGCCGCTGCCGGGGAGAGCGCTGCCTCATCCGCTGCCTCCGCAGTTTGACTCTTGTTTTACCTCATCGATTGAGGATCACGCCACATCAACAGACAAGAAGAGGTGAAAATACCTCAATGATAATATCGGCATGATCCGAACGAACGCGAGTCGTAGGTGAGGTTCGTAGCTTGGCAGGGATACCGGACATCCGGGGCCTGTCGGACCAAATTGGGCCCGGCCGGAGCGTCGGTACCGGGGCTAACGTCGAGCTACCGGCATACGCGGGCGACATGAGCTCGGCGAGCTAGCGTGTTTATTATCTCTACTTTTCAAAAACAGAGGACGACTTTTAGAGAGTGACGGCAGCGTCTGTCTGTGCTCAGCGGACTTGACATGTTGTCCAACCAGAATCAGCTGGTTTTCCCGATCCAGCAGCAGCCGAACCTGAACTCGTCTCCATTCCCCCAATTTATGGTGAATTCGCACAACAAGAACCCTCCCCAAGTGAAAAAGAACAGCATAACCGACGATTACAGAGTGACCAGTCAGACCTTGGGCATGGGCATAAATGGACAAGTATTGGAAATATTCCACAGAGAAACCGGAAACAAGTTTGCACTCAAGGTAAATCTGTGACGTCATATCAATGTTGTTCTGTGTTTTGTTTGTGTTAAATGAAAAGTGCCTCAAACATCTCCGTATTCCGACATTCGCAACGTTGAAAAGTAGCGCAGTGATTTATACCTCTCGTTTGTCAATGTTTGAGTTGGCTTCAAAGCCCGAGCCGTTCGTCATGTGTTCCATCTGGAGGCGTTCTAGTAGAAACAGATTTGCTCCCGGTCACTGATACACTATATGTTTGGTCGTGTTCTGAGATACGAGCTCAGTTAAATGTACCTCCTGTGTTGTTTTTTTCTGTCTCAATGTCAAACAGAGTCAGGTGATGTTTGACTAAAACTTACAGCCAACGATATACACGTCGACATCAATATGTCATTCACACTACACGTCTTGCGTGCAAATATTATTTCGCTCTTAATGATCTCGTTTTTGAACGACGTGGTTGTAAATTTCGCAGCAGTTTTGAATTGCTTTACTGATGTTCCATATATGAGCAGTTTGGCAGCCATAGATTTTTTCTAATTTTATGTGATTGGCTCTGATGCGCACCAACCTCAAATATGTACGTTGTGCTGTACTGATTGTAGCATCAGGCAGAGTTCTGTCTCTGATTGGCTCGTGTTGAGTCTCCCTCTTAGCATCTCTTCAGTGCTTTCGTTCCTGTGAACTTTATCCACTGCTGCAGAGCTTTCTAGCTATAACGAAAGCGACCATCTGTAGTAATGGCTGTGTCTGGCCTCTCTGTCAATGATAATAGGGTGGTCTCATGCAGAGGGATGGCAGATGAAATGTCTTTATGGTATCTATAACTCCCTCCTGTGGTTTCATTCCAGACCTCAGCTATGAGGGTTAAAACAATACAATCGTATCATGATTACTTCCAATGAGCTTGTACTTTCATCACTTCTGTCTCAGCTTTTTCAACATTCCCCATAAACCATCAACTGCTGCCCTGACTTAAAAATGAACAGATACATCAGTATGACTTTGCGACAGCTTTCTGTTGGTGGAAATATTCTGTCTATTGTCCTCTTTTTCTGCCCAGATTTGCCTTTAAGCATGGACACAGCAACACCGACATCGCCTCGCAGCTGCGTCAGTGTGCTTCTCTGGGATTAATTATTCAGCACAGGAATGTGTGATGTAATCCCAGCCACACGGCACCTGTAAAGACTGGTGTGTGCCATCTGAGAGCGGAAGCGGCACAGAGACACTGTTACATCACAGTTAGTTAATTCACAACACATGCTCAATGCACCCTTGTTTTGATCGGGGCACTTAGTTAGGGGTGTCCTCTCTCCAGAATGTGGTCGGTTGAGCCATATTCAGCGACATCAGTGCTATTTTGCAGTGTTGTTTGGAAAGAGGACTGTTGTCTCCCCCCCATGCAAATGATGCCTCCCAAAACAGAGGCCAACATGCCTGTGTCTAAAAGTAGCCACCTGTGAAAGGCCAGGAATGACTGAGAGATTATCCAATCTGTGGGGGGATATAGACACACACGGAGTCATGGTGACAGCGCAGCCGCAGATTATCCTAATCAAAGACAGGTGTGTTTTTCCTTGTACCCCTCATAGATCAGTAAATATTTTTGCTCAGCTTTTTTGAACGTGACCGCCATGTTTTAGGGCATTATCAAGTATTGTGTTTTGTCTCTTGCTCACACATTCTTAAGGATACAAGCCTGCATAGATGCCAAAGAGGATATCGACACTTTTGCAAGGTGTGGTGGGGGAAAAACAACGTAGTGGCCAATAGGATGGTTTTGTCTGAAAGCATTAAAAGGAGCCATAGGTAGCTAGAGATCTCTCTCGGTCTAAGATTGATGTTGCGATCAGCTGATCTGGTTGTCAGTGTTGTCAGTGTATCAGTTTCCATCACAGGTTTCAAGCTGACGTGTTGGTCTGCTCTCTCAACCCATTCATAAGCATGATGTAAGAGATGTAACCGGAGCCATGTAACAGTATCGCCGCTGTTTACTGGCCCTGCATCATTGCCCCCAAGGTTACCCAAGCATGCTTCGTCCCCTGCCATCTTCCCACTGCACAGGCACATTCTGGCAGGCCAGTGCAAATGATGGGGAGGTTAACTCTCCTCTGACGTATCAACCTGTCCTGTTTGACTCTTGTTCCTTGCTTTTGTTGTCCTTAATGAACTCAACTTTACACTTTTCTGCATCAGTGAAGAAATTGTGGCGCTTGACCCACAATAGAGGGTACATTGACAAATTTAGGTTGCAATGTTGTCTCCTCAGAGGTGCAACTTGGAGAGGATGTGAAAAAATAAGAATACTGATTCAAACTTAAAGACTAAACCTCACAGCAGCCTCAGCAGAATTATTGCAAAAGTACTGTATGTAACTGCTCCCGTTGTTTTGTCTCAGCTCCTGGAGGAATGTCCAAAGGCCAGGCAGGAGGTGGAGCTCCACTGGAGGTCCTCACAGTGCCCACACATTGTGCGAATCGTGGAGGTTTACGAGAACCTCTATCGGGGCAGGAGGTGCCTCCTGATTGTGATGGAGTGGTGAGTTCTGTTCTGCCTGATTTCGTTCTCGTGCAAGTCCAGGTCTGCATTACTCTCTGTGTCTTGGCTCAGTCACCAACACAGCTCATGGACAGAAGTTAATGAAAAGCAGAGTGAGACTCTCTTTCTGCTCATTTACCTGTTGATATGATCAACTGCCCTGTGCACTCTGAGGTGGGACATGTGCAAACTGTATAGTGTGTCCTCGAGTATCCTAGTCCACCTTCTTCTTTCCAGCATGGACGGAGGAGAGCTGTTCGGTCAAATCAAAGACAGGGGAAACCGTGCTTTCACTGAGCGAGGTGAGGACCGCCATTCCCCCACCGATTGACCTCCAACACACAGCTGAAGTCTTTTTCTTACCTTCCCTCCAACACAGAAGCATCCGATATCATGAGAAGCATTGGGGGAGCCATACATTACCTGCACGCCATTAACATCGCTCACAGAGACATCAAGGTAAGACCAGACTTGATATTCATACCCTTCATGGCTGTCCCAGCATGTTGATGGCCAGAAGGAAGATCAATTCTTGCCGATAGTTACAGATAGAATCCTATGAGGGGTGTGAATACTTTGATTAATGTGCACGATTCCTCAGTGCTGACAATAGACTGGAAAGAAAAATTTGTGTTGAAAACAGACCAAAAAAAAGTCATGACATTCACATGTAGGTAATGAATGAACTGGAAGTTTTTTAACATGCGGGAATAATCAAGGGTCTGCTGGTGAGGGCGAGTTGAACTGTCCTTTATGGCAACCAGATGGACTCATTTCTGTCCTCGAACATGTTGGCATTTTTTCCGTGTACATTTTTCTTAACGGTCTCTTATCGTGACATCTGAGGAAACACTGACTTTGAAGCGTGACTGCAAGTATCGGCTTTCAATCTGAAGTATATTCGGAGCTGTATGGCGCTTTTACAAAGGAGACACAAGCCAAGGAAATGCTGTGGGACGTCTCTCAAATTTTCTGGCCAGGTTTGATGACTCCATTAAACGTGGTGGAAATTGTAGTTAATGTCGCACTCCTCCCAAACGTTCTAGTATTGTTTGCTAATGTTGTGATTCGGCAACCCGCTTTGATTCTGGATAACCAGTCCACTTGTCTTTCAGCCGGAGAACCTGCTCTACACCTCCAAAATGGAAGATGCCGTCCTCAAGTTGACCGATTTTGGCTTTGCTAAAGAAATCACCACATCGAACTCTTTGCAAACGCCGTGCTTCACCCCCTATTATGTTGGTAAGAAATGTCAAGAAGATCCGGGAGGTAGTGAATCCTCTGATCACCAAAGGGACATTGAAGAGATTAACAAGTTCCCTTGACCTTCTTTGCTGAGATTTTCTCTGAGGGGAATTCCACCTTCTAAAAAAACCCACCAGTGTTTGCTTCCACTGCAAAGTCACAGGGCTGTTGTTGTTTATGTGGCGGTCACATCCTGTACTGTCATCAGAAAATCCCTCACTGGCATAATTTCATCAATCATCAGCTCTTTCTCAGGAGCGTCTCCAACAGTGATGTTTTCTTTTCCTATGACAGCCCCCGAGGTCCTTGGCCGGGAGAAGTATGACAGGTCATGCGACATGTGGTCTCTGGGCGTCATCATGTATATTCTGTAAGACAGATAGTGGCCCGTTCAACTCGTGCTGCAGTGCTCGTGCAGTGTGGTCATCAGTATGCCCATTTCCCCCTTCGCAGACTTTGCGGATACCCTCCATTTTACTCCAACAACGGCCTGCCAATTTCCCCAGGAATGAAACGACGGATCCGCAATGGCCAGTACGACTTTCTCGATCCAGAGTGGTCCGATGTGTCCGAGGAAGGTGAGTGGAGGCCACAATTTACCCGAAAAAACTCACTTTCATTGGATTATTTAACATGATTGTTGATCTAGTTAATCCTCAGTAAAGCTCGAGGCTTTGCATCTGTAGATCGTTTAACTGAATACGTGACTATGATTATCAGACCTCAACTATCCCTTGCAGGAAACAGGAAACCTTTTTGGCAGCTGCACAGTCATTTCCTGCTTTTGTTTTTACTGACTGCGTTACATGAGACAGCAGTTCCCGTCAGACATTTGTGTTCATACTTGTTTACAGCCAAACAGCTGATCTGCCAACTCTTGAAAACGGAGCCCACTCAGAGAATGAGCATCACAGAGTTCATGAACCATCCCTGGATCAATGTAAGCCCCTTCCAGCCCCCATCAACACAGGCCCTCTCCAGTTTGTGAGTCTCAGTGACATTGTTCTCCATCAATGTAGCAATCTAAGGAGGTCCCGCAAACTCCTCTCCACACCAGCCGCGTGCTGCAGGAGGAGCAGGATGTGTGGGAGGAGGTGAAGGTGAGTCTGTCCACACGTCTCGTCATTTCATCACTCACATTGTAATGCACTTTGATCAAAGCAGCGTTTGTGATCGGCAGGAGGAGATGACGAGCGCCCTGCGAACTCTGAGAGTGGACTACGAGCAGATAAAAATCAAAACCATCGCAGACTCCACTAACCCACTGCTCGCAAAGAGGAGGCAGAAGGCACAAATTCTGACAACGCAACTGCCAGCCACGTGAGGGGAGGATGTGCTCGTTGCACAATCTCTCAAAGAAGCGAACCTGTTGGAGACCTGCTGGAGGATCGCACGTTATGGCGTGACAGTAAATTTAGCTGTAGATAATCAAGAAAATGTATATCTGACATCTCCAGATGTTTTCAGTGCTGAACAAAACAAAAGCCATCATAGGTTTTGTGGACTGAGTCGTCGTCAGTGTTGAAGTGTTCGTACCGATACTGCAGCCACCGTGGCAGCTGTTCACCTCCTGCACGTATCAAACTAATGTCTATGCTTTTGTCGTTCATTACCATGGCAACTGGCGTATTTTTCCTCTTGGCACTGGGTTATGCACACATCATAAAGAGATAATTGCCATGCCATAAAGTGCATTTAAACGCAGCCAAGCACTCTGGTATTTGTAGCACCTTGGAAAACTCTATGCACTGATATGTATTGTGTGTGTGCGCTGAGGAAACGAACAGATGTAACGTGATGATGTCCTTTGATCTGAGTGACCTTTGAACTGTAGAGGACAAAGTCTAATTAGGATGAAGTCCGTCGTGAGAAGATATCAAATGTTGCTTTTTACCAATACGCAGTCTATTATAATCTCTTCTAAATAAAAGCTATTTTATTTGTAGTCAGACTCCTAGAGTTTTGTCATGTCTCGTCTCAACCTTTTCACCCACACACACTCACTTAACTTCAATCACAAGGATTTCATCCATTGATGAAGTTCCCGCCAAACATGAAAATTAAACTTGAATTGACATTTTACACTGACAGGTCTCATTGTGCGCCAAGCTAAACGGAGGAGAGGGTCTTGTCTTATGAAGTAACGAGAACTGCATATACAGTAGACTGGTTTCAAATCATACCAAAATGGAGCAGCTGTGTTTGCAACCTCAGATATTGCTGCAGCAGGAGCCATCCAAGTCTGGCAGATTCTCCATCGTGCTGTGAAGTGAACAAACTACTGAGAACAAATCCTTGTTTTGCTGTATAGGCTTGATTTTTGACTGGCGACTGAAGGAAGTTTCTCAAACAAAGTCGAGGGAGCTCATTGTCATACTTCTGACTCTTATTAATCCAGTCATATTTTATCCCCCAGGTGCAAACATATACAAGGTGGCCATTCAGGAATACCTACTGCCACGGTAAATCTGTACAAACATTTGGATGACTCCTTGAGAGTCTCACCCTCCTCTCATCTTCCCTCTGTGATGGAGAAAATGAAAGGCGAGTGTCGCTGTCGGGACGGCTGACGGGGTGATTACGATAGTCACCTGTCTGCAAAGAGAACAGGCGCCAGCTTACACATACGTCAACTTTCTCTGCAGCATGGAGACAGTAATTGTGGAGTGTGTGGATATACGTTGTGCACAGACGACAATTATGGCCCACAACCCCAGACAAAAGCGAAACATGCTTGGATGATTAATAAGAGATAAATATAGTACTGGCTACATACCATACAGGTTGGAACATATCAGTTATGGAGTAATGGATGGTTTTCATCCCCTCACTGATTAGAGGATCAAGCGTAGTTTTTCACTGGGCCCATTCCCAAGCTCTCAACACACATACGCACAACAACAAAGACCAACCAAGAACCCCCAGAACCCAAGTTAATGATAAGGTACCATGCGCATGGAAAATATGGCCGTTAAAAAGCAGCTGTGCACACCTGCGCCCAGATGGGATCGGTGTTGACATGATTAGGGGCGAGCGGAGTGGCGGGTTGCAGGTTGCAGTGTAAGCCTCATATGCAAGAGCAAAACAAACACGTGTTGGTTTGAAAGAAAGTAAAAGGCTGGAATCGGAGAGGGGAATGCTGGGGCTGTGAGGGGTGGATGTAAGCCTATGACAGCAAGGGCTCCCCCTCAGTCTGACGAAGACACAGCCAAGGTGAGCGAGAAGAGGATCCACCTCAGAGGGCAGAACTGGTATGATCATCTGCACCATCCGAGCGGTGGATCACTCAGTGTTTTAGATCAACCCTGCATTATTGTCCTGTGAGCTTACTTATCTTTTTTCCCCCTGTTCTCACTCAGTGATCATGCTGACGGTGGTGCTCCTTCTCATGTTGGGGTTTGCAGATCTGAGCGCCAGCCAGCAGCTCAGTCACTTGCGCTGGCTCTCCTTCTTGAGAGGACGGAGGCGCCACCACAGCTGGGATGAATTGGTGGCGGATTGTCCTCTGGAGTGTGACTGCCCCTCCATGTACCCCACAGCAATGTATTGTCACAATCGCAACCTTCAGCATGTCCCCTATGTCCCGTCTCACATCAAGTACGTCTACCTGCAGCATAACCAGATCTCTAGCATCCAGGACGGCGTCTTCGACAACGCTACCAGCCTGACCTGGATCCTATTGTTTCACAACCACCTCAACTCAGACAAGATTGGGAAGAACGTCTTCACCAAGCTGAAGAACCTGGACAAACTGTACCTGAGCTACAACAATCTGACCCGCATGCCTCCTAATGTGCCCAAGACTATCACAGAGTTGCGACTTGGTCACAACAAGATCTCTAAAATCCGAGCCAGTGCTTTTGAAGGGATGGCTGACCTCACCGGTCTCTATCTCAAGGGAAACGCCTTGGAGGACATTGGAAATGCGCTAAAGGGACTGAAGTCTCTTTCCATATTGGATTTAAGAAAAAACAAGCTGAGGAAGATACCCGACTCCCTTCCCGAGATGCTGCAGCAGCTCTACCTGGAGTTTAATAACATTGAGAGCGTGCCAGCAGGCCTCCTCACTACGCACCCCAAACTGCAGTTTCTTCGGTTGTCCCACAATAAGCTGACAGACAGAGGACTTCCATCCAACATCTTCAATGTCAGCACGCTGGTTGAGCTCGACCTTTCCCACAATAGCCTGGAGAGGATCCCTCCTGTCAGTCGGAGCCTGCAGTTCCTGTATCTACAAGCTAATAAGATTAAAGGTATTGTTCTGCTTCCCACAACATATTGGCTGCTGTTGCAAACACACATGAGGGAGATGCAAAGAATTGCTTCCCTCTGGTGATGAATTCTTATCTCTGCCTCACCAACAGAAAGTACATCTACATAACCTGAGGAAGAACGTACTATGAAACTAGAACCAGTCAAAATTCACATTTCAAAACTTAAATCAAATTTTTTTATCAGATGTTCTTACACAGTCATCACTGTTGTAACTACATTATATTTACTCTCCTCCAACATGGGGTTAAGAATAAAATGTACTTGGGGGATATTCCTAAGATCCCTGTCACACACACAAAAAAAACACAAAATGTTTAAGATCCTCGAGTTTCTTGTAATGTTCATAACCATGAAAGTGCATTTTCTGTGGGTAGCAGCTGTTTGCGCTTGGATATGTTGCCGACTATAAATGGACTAATAACACCAGCAGGCGTGGGAAAACACCCTGCAAGCTGTAAGCCTTTAACGCACACATATAAATTTGTGTGTTGTTGGTTGAGATAAACATTTTGGCAATTAGATAATCTTTGGAGGAAATAAAAATGAAAATAAAAAAGCAGGGCTCGGCCGGGCAGGCGCTTTGTTTTTGATTAGCATCCACGTGGGCTCGAGTTCAGAATGGTACAGGACAACCTCAGCAGCAACCAAGCCCAAGAGAGTGTTGTGGTGTTTGTAGTATTTCAGTTTAGAATGAGGCGTATTGTGCGGCAGCCCTGTCACGTGTAATGAGGATTCAGTATGAGGCCTAAAGTAGGCCAGCAGACTCGCATAATTGGTAAGCGTAAGAGTTTCAGTCACACAAGTCTCTCACTTGTCTGAGGAGGCATGTGCATGCATGAGTGAGAATTTCCTTTTTTGAAGGCCTGCGTAACTCTGCCGTTGTGGTCTGCTGTTCCAGAGTTCTCCCTGGCGAGCTTCTGCGGACTGGTCGACATGAACAGCTACTCTTTGTTGAGAGTTCTGCGTCTGGACGCCAATCAGCTGAGAGCCACGGACATTCCCGTCGATGCCGCCTACTGTCTGCGCCTCGTCGCCTCCATGGATGTGTAGATCTCCATATGTGGCGTCCTATTGTCCGTGTAGTCTAACAGCTCAACAGGGGGGGGAGGTCGCATGATGAGCTGTTGTTTTTCTTACTGGCTTGTCAGATAGTTATTGTTACATTTCAAGATGACTGACAAATATTATTCATTTTGTATGTAAAAATTTGAATAGCAAAGAAAGGTGGCCACACAGACAGGCAGTCAAAAACACCAAACTTGTTGTTCCCGGCCGAGGCCTGTATTTACCGCTGCGGGTACCGCTGCGCTTGTTGGCGGCGTGAGTCCTTCTTACGTCATGTCCCCACCGTGTGGTATAAAGTGGTACTACAGCAACACGCCGGTCACTGCGAAGTTCGCGGCAAATGTCGCATGCTAAATCTGATCTGTTTAACTTTGTACACCCTCTCATCTTTCCCCAGTTACCTAAAAAGTATGACTTCGCATAACCACCTCATTTTTTAATAATGTTTGTCAATGTTCTGCCTGAATGTAATCAGAATATGCAGTATTTACATCACTGTTGTTTGTCCTCTTTGAAATTGTATCACCCTGTTAAAAAGCAGTTACGTCTAGACTAGATATTAAAATTATGAGTTTAGACACAATCATTATTAGATACGAAATCATCCTTGGATTTTTGTGAAATAATTATGAGTCCTTTCCTCAGCATAGTGTGTAATTTACATGCTCGCTTGCTTTCCCGCCATGTCTTTGGAGTATGTGATGCCCAAGTTGAGCGTGCCTGTCTTGGCATTTGTTCAGCCAATTCAATGAGTTTCATGCTGAAAGGTATTAGACCTGGTCCAAATATATGCTCTTTTTCAGTTTCTTTTCTTTGGATGATCTGATAGAGGATGAAGCAGACAGCGAGAACACAAACTGGTCAATGTGTTTATTTTGGAAAACGAGTGTGCGCTTTTTCATCCTCCACAGCTGCCTCCAATGCTCTGCAAAGGGGCAACAAATCCAATTATGAAAACACTTTTGTGCTGTGTAATGGACTGTGCTTGGATGAAAATTGATTCTTCTGCTATCCCAACCTTGGTCTGCGCGCCAATAGGTAGTACACTGTAGATTCCACATCATCCAGGCAGAAGAGAGCCTCGTTGTTTTTAATATGCCCTCACTTCAAACTTGATGAGGGCCACACCAGCTCACACATGCTCGTGCATGTTACACACACACACACACCAACATAACAATTGCAGGAATCTCAGAATTGTGACACTATTCTGCAGAAAAAAAGTCCAAAAACAGTGAAAAAAAGCAAATTATTCTCACACTCCTTGGAAATCGTCCCAGCAGCCTTGAGCATGGGAATTGCGCAATTTATTACAAAACATTAAATCATGTCATCACTTAAACAGGAAACACAAGGATTTTCCCAGTATCAACCATTGTTCCTAAATGCTCTGTGTTGCATCGGCATGGTTTCACTAAGACATTCACTGGCATATCTGCACACATCATTGTCGATTGGCCCTAAAGCTAAAACCATGTCCTGCCATGGCCTCTGAGGATTATCCGCCTGCATGCGCCTGTACGGGGAACTTCTTTGGGGAGATCTTCCGAGAGGAATTGTCGTTGTGTTTAAGAACCGCACACATAATCCGAAAGTGGATATCTACATTCCTTTTGTGGTGAAAATGCGAGCCAAGGCAGCTTATGGAGAACAAATGTGAAGCTTGTGAGGTCATCAGAACAGTGGGGAATCATAACGGTCCCAGCATGTTCTCTTGCTCTCTGTTGCTGTACCATGGTGAACACATTATGAATGTGAGTGGCTAGGCAATGTGTAACTTGTTACGGATATTGCTGTTGTTTTTGTTATACAGGTATATTGAATTTATCATTTCATGTATGTGCTGTGGTCTGTACATTTTCAATTGGGCTGTTTTTTGTTCCCCTGCTCTGCCGTCGTATACGAACTCCTTGGTGAGACCATAATGCATTTGGATAATAATGCGGATAGTTTTACTTTTGTGTAGACTAATAAATAACAATAACAATTATATTGTGTGAGTATGAATACAAAGAGTTGTTTATATATTTGTAAATGGAGAGACATTTGCCACCATGCGTAGCTGTTGAAAGTTTTATCAGCAATCGTTTGGGCAGGCACTTCAAAGGACAGAGTCCGTCTGCGGCATCCATACAAAATCTCAGATTGGATGATATCCATAATCAGCAACACATGAGATACTGCACAAAAAAAGGTTTTCAGAACAGATGCACAGCTTTGCAAATACTCCATAAGCCTGACAAGTCCTCTTCAGTGTCTGTGGAGAAAGACAACAGTACTTAGAAGTGGAGAGCAGCCCTGCTTCCCATCATTCACGTGTCCCCGTCCAAGGTTCTCTGAGCAGATCTCCCTGCTGCTGCGCTCCATTTATTACAGCTCTGTCTCCATGCCGTGTGCGTCCCTGTGGGCGACAGATTGAATTAGAACAAAGCCAAACGTACTGGGGACTTTCTCAATGTTACCGCCACTCATTTGTACCTTGTGCTCAGTCTTGATCGATGTAGCATGGGTGATTTCTGCAGGATGATAAAGGAGGCTCAGTTTTTCTCCAAAGTGAAAAACATGTCGACAAATACAAACATTGTCTTCATCTTGAGAGATGTATGCGCCCCTAAAGACATATGCCGTTGTAAATTCTGTTCATATGATGTGTGGCCATTACTCCCTATATAACGCACTCAGAGTGATATTACTCATTACCTCTGATACTCTGCTTTGATCTGATAATATTTCACAGCTGTTTGGAATGGTAGCGCTGATGAATGTAGCCTCTCTATCAGTTCAATGTGGTCCAACCTGCCGTACCTTAAATGCTATTGTGCGTTACACAGAAAATTAAATTGCGTTTGTTCAGCTCCTAAAAAGTGAGACCCTTAGGAGGAAGGCAAGCTGAGAACCGACCCCACTGTTTTCACAAGTCTATTGAATGGTTCCTGATGTTCAGTTTTGCAATATAATTTTCAAATGCTGCCCTGGAACAAGTATTTATATGCATTCCAAGACGTGGTCGGGCCGTTGGGCCTAATGGGCACTCCTTGTACTCGTTTTACTGTCGGTGTTTTATCATGGTGAAACAACACTCATCACAAAACCTTGAAGATTGCCTCCACATTCTCTTGCCAAAATGGTGGTTGCACAACATATATGTGTCAGTGATACTTTATCACCAGGCTTCTGTTTTCAGTTTTCTCAACACTCCCAGAAGGACAAGCAGCTGGCACAGCATCTGATGTCCACCCACAGTCTACCAGGCTCTGCTCAGTTAAGTCAAGCGTTGGGTGGATTCCTTTAGTTTCTATTTGCGCGCTGAAAGTAATGAGGAGACAATTTTACCACAATAAAATACGATCTGCTGCTCTGACAAACTTTTTCAAACTCAAGACCATATGGCTGCACTCTCAAACACTTATGCGCCTTTCCGCTGTGAAACAGGAAATAATACTATGCAATGTGCCAAACAAACATTTCCCAAGCGTTTCAAGAATCTTGTAATCGTTCCAAGAATTATCTCCTTGTTACTGGAGTGATTTCATTTCCTATACATCGACATTTAACTCGCTCTCTACTTACGAGTGATGAAAGAATTACCAAAGAATGACCACAATCTTTACGGGTGGACTTTACAAGAAAAACATGCCAATAAATGCAGCAGAGGCACAAAATAAAATTCAAATAGAATTCAAGCCTCCTCCCCGATCCTCAAAACGCAACATCAAAATGTCAGCATTATGAAAGATGTCCTCCATGTACGCATGGAGCATCCCGCTTTACTGACAGTAAAACATGACAAATTAGCATGCCTGCCTCCCTCATGCTGACCGTGACATGTGTGTCAAGCGGATGACAACAAACCCCAGTGAATGACTGCTGCTCTGTTATTTCACCAACTGCTGGGAATCTGTGTTTTCCACACAGCCAATCTGGAAAAATGACCACGTATGTATCCAATGCTCCTGATGTGTGGCGTTTCATATGGTTTTGAACGGTGTCAGCCCTTCCTTCTTGTCTTCAGACCTTCAGCTGATTGACAAGATTTAGTGACCCTCCATTGCGGCAGCTTTCACAGCAGTTTCAGAGCTCGTGTCATGTGTGTGAGACAAGCAGGCAGCCCCGGGTCCAGCTAATGCACTAACAAAGCTCACAGTAGGAGGACACATTCTTGAGCCTTCTGTAAACATGCAGCAATTTGGCATACACATGTGTTTAGTTAAGTTAAGTGTGTGAACACAAGTGTGTTCAGGCCAAACACACTGATCTGAACTTGAGACACTGTGACAGCATTGGATACACAGTGTCAGGTGTCCAGGCGCCGAGACCGTTTAAAATTGACTGACCCATGACAGTAGGGAATACCCTGAGGAAGACGACTTGTCCATCTTGTCCAAGTTGATGTTGCAGTGCATCATTTTACGTTGTACCCTTTCTCTGAAGAGTTTTACAGGTAAATCGTATTTGCTGAGAAAAGTCAAGTCAATTTAATTAGTATAGCGCCGAATCATTACAGAGGTTATCTCAAGGCGCTTTACAAAATGGAGCAGATAGTGCTCCTCAGTATGTAAACAGTCAATGTCTATGGGATGACACACTGCGCTATGATAATGTCATTTGGATGAAACAGCGCCAAGTAGCCAAACTGTACACAGACACAATTGTTGTGTCAACTGACAATTGAAATGTCAAAAATATCAGAAAATTCACTGATATGCAAATGGTCTGAATGGATCAAACACAACAGACATGTCATCATATGTTTTTAGTTTGATATTGTGATGCCATTGTGATGCTAGCACTTGGCCGCTTTTAGCTTTAAACAATTTCAAACCCTTTAATGTGGGTGTTGGAGAGGATGATACAAGATTTTGCATCCCACTGAGAAACATGAATGATCATATTATATCAGAAAAGTATAGTGCATGACAGGAGAATCAACTTTCAATGTAAAATTACAGGACTGCTTGAAAAATGGGTTCAACTTCATTATACCAATGAAGTAGAACTGTTTATAACACACAAACAGCAATGTTGACATTTACCCTATTTTCCTCATCCGCACCTGTTGCTAAAGTGCATAATATTTAGGCTGAAAAGACCTAAAAATTTTATAAACACAACACCCACCCAGAACTGTCCATGTCACACAGGGTTCAGACATAATGTTAAAAACACTCCTCTGTGCCACAATCGCATACTTTTTAGCAGAGCAAGATATGAGGGGTTTGTCATTGTCAACAGAAGATGAGTTGTATATGTATGAAATTTGCCACAGGTTTTGATTAGGCCCCTTAGCGGCGTCCATAAAGGCAGCATTTGACAAGTGCGATGTGATGGAACGCCAGTGGCAAGCTAAGAACATTGACCTCAACCCTGCTAAAAAGACCTTTGGGATGAACTGAAACATATGTGAGCCAAGCCTCAAGAATTCTGGTTTGGGCAAACGCACACAAATAAGTGTTTTCCTATCTGACTAGCCAGCAGAGTGCACGCTCTGTTTACTGGGAATATTAATATTGTCAAGCCTTTCTGACCAGGGCCAACTCTCCAATTGATTTACATTCCATCTCTGCTCATTTAGCTCTAATTCAGTTTTCCCCGTCAAACTTCACAGCAGATGCGGGAGTTGACACCACTACATAGTGGAGGGAGTGTTCAGTGGTCGAGCAGCTGCACACAAGACAAATACCCCAATGAAAATGCAACAAACAATGTAACAGAGTGCAGCACGCCTACGCTGGATTCTGGAGCAGTGGAAACAAGCATGTGGTAGGTCTTATTGTTAAGCAGTTTGACAGACACACCTGGGTTCAGGGGACTCCTGAGGTACACAGAAAATGGGGGGCAGAGCGGTGTGTGTCCACCACTGCAGCTTTAAAAGGTTTGTTAAGAGAGGAAGAACTGTCACAGCGGAGGAGTTTAGGTCTGCAAATGGGTGATTATGTCTGTCAGGGTGAGAAATGACAAGGTCCTCCCTGCACCGTACACTGTCTAGTGACAGGGGGCCTTCCGTGAAATTGACCTTTGCCTTTAAGTTCTGATGGTCTTACACATACACACACAGGTTGTGCGAGTAAGATGGTGTTCCGCTGACAAACAACAGACCTATAGATGATCACGAAAATGAGGGTATAGGAGCGGCTTCTGCACTCTGTAGCTAACACTGCTAAATTACGCCGAGAGAGCTGCTCTCATGTGATTGTGATCACGCGGCCATTTAAGCGGTTCAACAGTGGCCTTGAGCAAATGAGAGGTAGTTACACACAACACACATTTTACAGATAACACCGTCGATCCCTGGGCCTCACTTGTCCATCCGTGAGCTTCCAGCGAACACTCGCGTGACAATGTCCATGCAAGGCCTCAAACATGAAAGCAGCCGTGTTTGAGGCACGTGGTGAGGCCATTTTCCAACAAATAATCTGATGCTGTCGACATGCAACATTTTCCAGGTCTGCACTTCTCACCTTTGCGCACACATTGCATACCTCAACATACTGAAGAAGCAGAAGCCAAATAATTCTACATCTTGATTGAATTGCAACATATTCCGACATTTTGCCAAAGTGTGGTACCTTGTGTGAGGTGACACAGTAAACGATGAGAATAAGCAGCAGTCCTCCGCAGATGGAGGCAATAATGAAGCTGAGCTTGTACTCATCCATTTCTGGACTTCTTTGGGAAGCTCTCATTGAATTCCTTCCATAACTTTCTGTGGGGAGGAAACAAAGACATTCTTTGTTCACAAATGTCTCTGTCGTGCTCTGACGCAGATCGTTTCCTGTGTGGCGGAGACATCTACCTGTGTAGGGTTGTGTTGTTGAGTGCAGCGAGTGCGTTGGCACCTCTGTGCTGGAGCTGATAACTTCAGCGTATTCGTGCTGGCATCTCCAGTCCACTGGTGCGTCACCGGTCGTCACAAGTTCCCGGTAAACGGACAAAACTTTTGCAGCTCTTTGCAGCGCTTCCGTGGGCGAGCCTTTGTAGAGCATCTCAAAATTCTCTGGCTTGTCCTGTGACGCATTCCCAGAAATTTCTGTTTTAATTTTCACCCCACTTTCTCAGCAGTGTTCTTGATTTATTTCTCTCTGCTGTGCAAATCATTCTCGCTCATACCACACATTTTTCCAGTCGTACTTCATTCCACATGCACCTCTATCCACACACTGTTGCAATCTCTCTCACCTCCACTTCTTCATTTATCTGAGGCACACATTTCTGCGAGTAGATATTGAGGATAAGAGCCCTCAGGGACTGAACGTAGCCGTCGTTGACGGAACCCCGAGTGTATTTGAAGTGTGTGGTGAGGAGCTCGAGTATCCACGGAAGGGCAGCTTTTACGAAGCAACACTTGCTCTGAAAGCAACAAAATGAAGACAATTTCAAATTTCAATTTCAGAGAAATCTGTTTGTAAGGTATAACCTCAGCAAGAGACTGCAGGAGCATTACCAAAGTTCTCTGCTCTATGAATGTGTATGTTATCGAACACCCACTCCTCAACTGGTTATCCATCTATAACAAAGCAATGCAAGATATTCGTTGGATCTAGTTGTATTATCTCGGATGATATATCAAAATGTGTGGTTTGCACCTGTATGTGTCGACTCACCAGGTGTCTGACATTGAGCAGGTGTTCCTGAGTAATGGAGTGTCTGCAGGGACCAGGGATCTCAGCCATAGTCAGCGGAACACTCAGGAACACAAGCATACACAGACACTTTACCTGCAACTGGCACAATTGGTATTTGTACACATAAATATCTTAGATAGCCAAGTGGCTATACATACTGTATCTCAGAGAACCAGGGGAGTGGAGCAAAGCTCTGCAGAAATAATTTGTGAGAAAAGGGAGGTTCAAAGCAACAGGGTAAGCTTTACGACCCAGAGGGAAAGAGAGAGAGGGAGCTGCCTTTGTAGGTTATAGCCGTATGGCACCAGGACTCACTAAATCTCGAGCCGGATATACTTGTGATGGATGGCTTTTGCAAGAACATTCTACGAATTTATCTAAGGGAAAAATCTGTCCACTAACACCAGCCTGTACCCTCTGCCTCTTGGCATCTACGTTCCTCGGTATGACTGGACGTTGCGATGGATCCACACCTCAAAAGCAATTTTCTGGATCTCTCTCGGTAATAACAACCAAATGATGGAAATGTCGCTGTTATGGTATCATTACATCTGTGTGTGGCTGGTGCGTGTATGCCTGATAATCATCGGCAATTCACTAGAGAGCAACACAAATCATCTTAAATCCAGCATCATGCCTGATGACACTGAGTGACTTAGGAGCTCATATGTTGCCATGGCAATACGTCAGAAAATAGTACACATCCAGGGCTACTTGTACGCAAGAACCTCATGGAATGTAATGGTGAAATGAGGTGCAGATGGACTGTCTGCGTTTGACGCTCGGCAGCGCCTCACACAGCCTGTCTTACAGCCGGTCCTTCCACACAAGGTAAAACATATCAGCTTATCGGAGGCCTCATATCTCATCCCCAGCACGCATCACGCACACTTACATGGATTCCTGCTGCCCTTTGAATTGAATCCAGGATTTATGTATTTGTTACAACAACAATAAATAACGTGGTATCCGTGGTGAGTGAGGGTGCCTCCACTTATATTCCAGTTCTGAGAAATGAAGGTGATCAAAGCTATGGCGAGCGTTATTTACATTAGATGAATCTAATTATAAACAACAGATGCTCTTGTAGTAGTTGAGCATGTGATCACTGTTAGAAATCAGTTTTATTATCAAATGATGTCAGAGAAATCTAATTTATGCGTCCTCATGTAATCAATCCACGTGTGCAAAAAGCAAGAGGAGCCTCTGACTTTAAAAGGAAATTTTTATCACATGATTTGCACCATGTCCCTCATCTTATCCATGTGAAGGGCAGCAAGAGTTTAAAAGCACAGACTTCTACTTTGCTCAACAAATGTCATATGCTGACTTTGTGGTAGTAAGCCTGTAAAGAAATGCTTTCTCTCCTACCTTAGCTTTCCTCTGAATCAGGGTTGGCACAAGGATGGTCATCTGGTATGTCTTTGACAATGGAAGGCTCCAAACTCCTCTTCTGACACATTGAAGCAAAAAGATCCCTTTCAAATATTCACCTCCACTCCACAGGACTGTAGTATTCAGTGCATTTGCCACCGCATGATGTGGTGCTTCAGAGCTTCAAAGCATTGTCTGACATGCTCCTCCCGCGCAAGTGACTTCAAGCTGAGACTGTCTCTGCTGACAGACAACGCTATTTAAAGACCTCCTACCTCTCCTCTGCTTCAGAGGACTCGGAATCTTCGACTCTGCAAACGTGAAATGACAAATTATTTCAGGGGTCGGGGCTTCAATGCGAAATCTAGTCAACATGTGAAAGTGGAAAAACACTGGAATAATAGTCAAGAAGACACAACCTATCAGATTCAAATACTTGACCAAACTTAACTTCCTAATGAACATACAAGGTGAGAGCTGTAGCCACCTGAGAGGAAAAAGACGGAGAACTTGGAAGCTAGAGGCATTAAAACCCAACACCACATCAGAGCTTGGGCTTGTTTGGTTTGTGAGTCTGCATTACTCTTCACAGAGTCGAAACTACCCTGATCACACACGTACACACATGCAGTGAGAAATAGAGAGAAAAGGAGGAGAGAGTGTGAGACTCTGTGTGCTGTTTTCGATGGGGGAATTCTTTTCAAAGCAGATCGACGGACTCATATGGGGAGAGGAGAAAAGGTTAGGGGGCTGGGACACATTAACACGGGACACCAATTTGTATCGCAAAAATACCTCAGTTAAACAGATATTCCAGTCATTCACATGGATCTACATGCCTCGACTTGTATTTGCTTGGATCCATCAAACCGAATACTTCCAGCATTTTGCGTGTAGCACAGCATTGTAGATTGCATCATCGGTCAGTCACAGTCAGACGTCATTACAGCAGAAGATATATTGACCCCTATATCAGTTTTTGGAACCAACGCAGGGTTTGAAATATTCTCAGGCCAATGGTTGAAATATTACAGTACAATTGTTTATTGGAATGCAAATAGCATTTTGCATTTCTGACCAAAAATTGATGACAGCAGTTGAGGAAAAGTGGGCCTGTGTACTGAAACATTGAACAGATCATCACTACAGTGGGTGTGGTTTACTCCCCTTCTGCATGGTAAATTAAGTCTGCAATGGGCCCCATGGAAAATTCTCGCCTCCATGATTTCCCTCACCTACGATATTTTAATTACAAATATCTATATAGTCAAAGTCTTGACAGATTTTGGCTTTTTGCAGGTATGGCGGAGATGCTGGACCGCCTTTGGGCTGAGTCGTGCTTGAGGGGTGTTTCCAATACAAACTATCATGACTCTGAATGGGCTGAGCAAAAGTAAATGACTCACTGAGTACAAATATCCACTCAGTACACCCAATGGGGAGAAAGAGAATTCAACAAAACATGTGTGACTTTCCATCTGTCACTGTGTTTTGATTGTACTTGCTTGATTGCAGTGAGTGATATTTTGGTTAATGTAATCAGAGGGAATCCAAATTTGTGGTCATATCAAGTGAAAATAAGAGACGTCGCCAGATTCATGGTAGATAACAGCATTAATCATCACATTCATCTCATTTCATGCAGCCAGCAGATAAAGAGCCAAAGCAGACAATTCATGGATATGAGACACAGGAAGTGGCCCCTGTCAGCTCATCAGGCCCTGGAGGGATGTTACAGGCCAATTGAAGACAAAGCAACATGACAAAACTATCTGATGAATGACTGCATGCATTGTTTTGCTGTCTTTATATAGCCTCTGGTTACTTAATAAGCAAAATTTCACCAATTTAGCTAAATCAATCACGTTTCCCAAGCAGAGGCTTCTCAGGCCTTCACTCCCATCTACAGAGATGCTGATTTAATGTGGGTTTTCTTTAGTCCTCACCGTGAGTTTTGTAGAGTGTGTATAAATGTTTTGGGATTACTAACAGGATACTCTCTTTTCTACTTTTCTGGACGGCGTAGATTCCATGTTGTCAAGGGAAAAAATTCGAGTTGCGTTCACTAGATTCCATGACCCATTGTTATTCCAAAACATCACGCTGCGCCAGATGTGAGACAGAGGAGTATCAGTTTCTTATTTTATCTAAAAATGATATGGCTGATCATGAAAAATGTAACTGCAAAGATCAATCATGAATTTATGATCAGTCCTCTGATTCATGTCGTTAGCAGAGGCTACACCCAACCTGATCAAAAGAGAACTTATGTCAAGGTTTAAAGTTAATAGATGGTCCTTCTCTTGTAAGACTGTATTGAAAGCAACACCAATGTAATGGTACTAAATAGAAAGCCAAGACACAAATAAAATTGTTAATGCTTGTAAGCCAGTTATAAACCAAAAAGGATTGTTACTGCCAGTAAGCATTAAATCCCATACAACTGTACACGTCTATTATAACTATTAGTAATATCACAGCGTCTGTGTATTCTTTGTATAAATGGCATTGAGGGATAAATATCTTGACATAATGGTAGAGATACAGTTGGTGACAGCTTTTCTTTCACTCATTCCCTTTCACTCATTTCAGAAAGATAAAGATATAGGATATATAGATGGCAACAACTCAGAAATTCTGAGGGAGGTGTGCAGAGCAAATGCCAAGGAGGGGTTAGACTTCAGTGGAGACAAGCAAAGACTGAGGACCAAGAAGTGAAACATCTGTTAAGAAATCCTTGGAACTGGTCTGCAAACATATCAAGGCTGGACGAGACGCAAAGTCGCTTCAACAACAGGACAAAATAATGACATTACATTCAGCCTCATCCCTGAGTGGCGTCCTGCTTACCTCCTTAGCGTCCACAGGTATCCAGTGCAACACAGCTGTAAGTAAATTAGTATATCTAGATGTATTTCCTCTAAGAACCGCTCACTCCACCTTAGTGTTGCTTTGCACCTATGGCTCTTTTCCTGCTAAACAGTGCCTGTTATATATGAGTCTGACTCTGGGAGGAGGCCATGTCAATCAATGCTGTGCTGCGCTCTGTACAATACATCATCTGATTCCTCTGAAAACATGAGAAAGGACACGGTCTGACGTGAGGACAGCGATTACTGACCTGGGGGGGCTTTGTTTGAGGTCAACCAGGCACTCACTCACTCACTTGAGGGGCGTCTGTACCCGAGGAGGTCCCTTAAAACTGTTGCAATTTGAGCACTTGCTGAGAACCTCTACGAGCACGAAAACCTTGGAGACAGCTGATGAAAGCTTGGAGTAAGAAGTTCACACATCAACACTCAGGGGCTCCTCATGCAGTTTGCTTCATGAACAAACAAACTGATTGTCAATCATATGCATCCATCAACATGTCTGTGAATTCTGTACTTTTTGTTGGTATTTCACAAATCATCCGGCAGTCTACTCGATGCCAGGAGCTGTCACAGCCTCGCCTTGCCCACTTTTGACCGTGATCCCACCTTGAGCTTTGCACAGCTGCTTTTCATCATCCTTCCACTTGGTATCCATACACCCAGTTAGTCACTGTGCTGCCGCCAAATTGGTATATATATCCCCTGTTATCCAGCGGGCTTTCCTGTCCTGTTCTGAATTTACGTTTTGAGCTCTCTCTTGGATTTTGATCTCTTGCTGCCTGCTGACTGTCCTGCTTGATCATGTTACTGACTAGAACAGTATTTTTTCAATAGTCGAGCCCACCCATTTAACCCACATGCTAATCTGCACAGGCATCACTGTCAGACACGTTTCCAATGTACAATCCTCCTGGTCACCAAAACAAATTTAATCACTTTTCATATCCTGACCACACATCAAACTCCAATCTTTTTTTTCTCTTTTTTTTTCTAAGGAATAAGGACAATTTTCTTTGAAATGGTTGTTGGTGTGGCTTTGTTGAAGGATGGAGTCTTGGTAGTGCATATTTAACACTGTTTCCTCATCACATCAGCACCCGACCCTCAAAGGGTCATAGCTCTAAACCAACAACAGGTTTATTGTTTCCTTTTGCCACCTTCTTCAATGAATGACATATGAATAAACACATCTCTAACTTCTTGATGTAAGAACCTATCAGCGCATGGCACTGGTTGATGTTTTTTGGTAAGAAACTGTGAGTGTTTTAGCTGTTGCCTGGATGACTGAGGCCTAAATACGGTAACCACTTTCAGGGAGGGAGGGGGTTGAATGTGGGACCACCATGATCTGTGTCATTTGGTTCTGGTCAAGTCAAGTCAATCTTATTTGTATCGTTATCTCCATCTTGGAGAGTTATCTCAAGGCCCTCTCCAACATGGAGCACCTCAACATGTAAACACTCAAAGTCTATAATATGTACACACACGTTCTGGTAAGAGATGTTATTCTTAGTCAAAGCCTAATTTCAAGGATCAGTCTCAATTTCAACCTTCCTTAAAAGCAGCCTGTGATGTCAACATCATGTCCGTAAAGATCATAATCAATTCTGCTTCCTGTCAATTTCTGTGCTGAAATTGCGTGACATTGATTTGTAGGCACTGCTTCTCTTATTAGGTTTACATCCACTGTACAACTTCCTTCGTCAATGGATCACAGAAACAGAGTACATTCACTGAAGGGAATGTCTCCTCAATTACGATTCTAAATTGCCCTAACTGTGGGTTACAGCTTAGATTGTACAATTGAGGTGGTAAAGTTTATCAGGGTTCACAGATCAGTCAGCCAACAACAGACTTCGGTTTCACTGTACCTGTCTCCGCTTGGACATGCCTATTAACGGTGTCATAGCCTTCAAGCGTGTGTTTCCTTGCTATCATCCCAACAACTAGTTTGGTCCCTTCCACATTTCCTGCGTAAGACTTATCATCCCATGATTACACGAGTTACCTTTGTGTCTGCTTGTCTCTGCTCAGTCTGTCGCTACTTTGAGTTTGGGAGTTTGGGACGGTAAAAAGAAAACCAATGTGGGATTCAAAGAAAAATGAAAATTTCTCTGCTTTGGATACCTCCTGAGCTAATCACAAAATAAATGGCATCCCTATGGTGCATCGAGTAATTTTTGGTGCGGTAACAGCGGGGGCCAGCGCTCCATCCCAGCCACAGGCACCACTGTTATTACACAATGTGCATATTTCCAGTGTTTTCTCCTCTGCTGTGATGAACTACAATTTAGGAGACCAAGCACGGTCTGCTGGGAAGACTTCTTAGCTGAGCAAACACCTGGCAACATGGACAGATCACGGTTTTCTGTCATCCATTGTATTAAATTGCACAGAAACCTAAAGCAATCACAGAGATTTTGAGTGAGATCTTAAATGCACATGTGAGAAACCTCCTGGCTGGTTAGGTGGGCTCTGTTGCTCTATTGTTTCATCTTAGATCTCACATTATAGCCAGGCTCCAACGGTTCAAAGCCAGACTCACTGTCCTGGCAATTCCTTGTTGATGGAGGTGTCCTCGAGCCCTCACACGCATCTTGGGTGATTGTTCAAATCTAGCAAGGAGTGGAGAAAGGACGGGATTGAAAAGTCTCACCTGAAGATTCATGTGCTGCTGAAGGACTGGTCATCCCTCAGGGTCTGTGGTTCCTTGTTGCCCTGTTCCTTTGGCTCTGCTAGAGGTGTACACAGCTGCTTTCTATTATTCCAGTTGGGGGTGCAACCATCACACAATGTGGTTGCACCCCAAATGATATTGTCAAGACACTCTGCTCAGCCTTTTTTATGCCTCCTTTTGACCTTGGTCTTTGTTCATCAGGTCTGTCTCACTCCTGTCTAATTGTTCTGCTTCCTCCATGTTTGAGGCTTGCCAGTTCACTGACATTCACCTTCTTGTGGTTAAGTTATCGCTAAAAAAGCAAGCAACAAGTGAAGTAATGTTTGAAGGAATGTTTGTGTGTACAACCCACAAATAGGACATTCACACATTGCCCTCTGATTCAGCACTTACCGGTGTTTTGCATGTCATCCTCTCACTCAAACACATACTCCACACCAGTTAACACCCAGGTAATAGGTACCGTGTGTATGGGACCTGAGGGAGGGCATCAATTATGATGAGGAAAGACGTCATTTTAAGGTGGGCCCCCAGACATATACTTTTTTGGGGCTCCCTAAATACTTTTGGGCGCCTCCTGTTGGAGCCGAGACTGCCGAGTGCCTCTAAGCCTCCAAGGGCACTAGAAAAGTGGAAGGAGCTGACGGATCAGTATAGTCAGGGATTCCTGGGTCAACCTGCGGCACAAATACACACACGGCCACAAGCACTCACACAGTCAAGAAAGTGGATTGGAAGCCAGGAAAGCAACACAGCAGAGGTGTAAGCAAACCAACACTAACAGTGTTTTAGTGCTGTTCAACTCCAAGAGAGCACAAAATTTGTGTCATATTGAAACATGTTGGGCCAGTATCAACCAGGCAAACACATAGTTCTGGCTCATCAAATAACACATGACCACATTTCACTGAAGCATGTGGAAAATCTGCAGTTCCAAAACATACATTCTAGAAATTAAAGGATTCTCCAGTAGCAATATAAAGTCCATGATGGTTGGCTCAGAGGTCTGGCACACTACTGAAGCGGATATGAAAACATTCACAATTGCTGCTTGTGCCATATCCAAAGTATCCTCTGATAAAGTTGAATACGCAACAATAACCAGCAAACGACTAAGTTGTGATCGCTTTATTTGAGGGCCAATGTGATACATTAGAAGTTAAATAAACAATGTATCATACACCAACAAACAACAAACGGTTTTGCAGTCAAGACAATGTGTCTTGACCTTCCTTCCTCGATATTCATAAGCCACAAACAGCAAACAAATGACACAATAACCCAGACTCAATGCGAGCAAGATAAAATCCGAGTTAACAAAATACGTGCAAACATTGTCAATGTTCTTGTGACAAACACGGAAACCGTACTCATAAATTAAGTGTTGTGTAATGATAAGCAGCAGTCCTATTTCATGTTTGTAAATAATGACTAAAAGTGGTCAGTGCAACTGGTATAAATAGTGTACTATTAGATAATAATAGATGATTTGTAATCTGCTTATGTGTGCAGTGCCTCTTGACAGCAATCAGCAAAGCTTCTCAGGGACAGCAAGACGTTGCGAGGTCACCGTGGGAGAGGAGCAGTGAAAATAAAACAGATGAAGGTAAGCACCATGGCGGAGTGAAGTCAGACAGCTGTGGCAAAACCTATGCGGTTGTTACGACGATCGAATTCTGTGTAATAGCGTGCAATAAAGTTGGCCCCCAAAATCCAGATGGGACCTGTTGGGGGCGGAACATCCAAGGCCTTAAAACTCACTGTGCAGACATCCCCTTCACTTTTCGATTGCTGGTGGGACACCAAAAAGAAAAAATCACTTTCAAAACAGAGAAAGGGAGAAAGGTCCAATTTTGCAACGAGCCGTGTGTGAGGCTTACCCATAAAACGTAATCCTCCTGAGTGAGTGTATACTGTTGACCACCCAAGAGAAAGGTGATGCTTGGCAAAGTCTTCACATAGTCACAGTTTACTATGTACTGAGGACATAATAAGATTACCACCGACCATCATCATGCTGGACGTCGAAGGCAACAGCACATTTTTACACACTTTTGCACATGGTACATCACACTTACCCCAGCTTCACCTAGCTCAGCACCAATAATTTCCATCAGCATGGACACAGAAGAGGCAGGGCCTGTTATGTGGGAGGCGCCGGTGTCAATCACGGATACGCAGCCCTCCATACAGAACATCATCTCATTCCCTATGGAGACGCTGAAAGTGAATTTTTGTGAGATGATCAAAAATATTCTGCCACTAAATATGTGTGTAGACAGACACAATGCAGTTCACCTCTCACCCTTTCATGATCACTTCCCATTTTCCAGACTCGGTCGTGGCCATGTAGTTAAATGTGCCTGTGTAGTAGTCCGGGTCAGTGCCTCCCAGCACTAACTCACCTCCAGGGGAATGCTTCGGGTCCCTGAAAGCGAAGAATGCAGTCAAGAAGGCTGTCAAGAGTAGGAAAAGTGTAGAGGAAGAACAATGAGTCCTATTAGGATTTCAATTTATCTTAATTTCCCTACAAAAACAGAGACGTGAGAGGATAAACTGGTTCATAGATATGGAAACATCAAAGAGAAACAAATTGTAACTGAGGGCTCAGGAAAGGTAAGGAGATACGGAGGAACAGAGGATTAGAAGGATGAAGAGACAGAGGGTCAGAGCACCATGATGCCACTTAACTTGATGCGAGAGGGTCTCGTCAGGCTTGGTTGCACCCACCTGCTGTAGTAGACAGAGAACACCTCTTCCTCCAGGATGTGCTGAGACATGATGCGATCGAACACGGGCTCGATGCCGTCGATGGCGGCGTTGGGGTAACCCATCCCGAGGACACCGTCAAACTTGGCGAAGATAAATGGCACCGTCGACAACGACGTTGCCTCGGCGAACACCTGGACCACGGGAATGCCGCCAACCTGTGTAGTTCAAATATTCAGGTGAAATGTCAGAGATGTGTGCAGAAACAGAAACAACAACACAGCGGTATGTTTCATTGCCAGTAGAAATAAACCAATCAAATAACATGCGCAGAGGTTCTTTATCATGTCATTCACAGTTTCTCATCCCCACTTGTCTTTGAACAGGTTTACTTTGGAGGCAACGGCTACAGACGGTCTACATGAACTTAGACTGAACTCCTGCTATGGATATAATTAAAGGCTGAGCACCTTTATCTCACTTTCACGATACCTATATCAGCTTGAAGGGTGGAATTATGCTTACCTTCAGTGGGCATTATTTGATATTGCTTTAAACAGAAACAGCTGTGTTTAAGATAACTCGGCAGTGTAAACACCAAATTACTCACTTAGCATGTCATTGACTTTGCACTTACCACAACCACATCCTCACTCAGGTATCCTTTTATGTTTCCAGAGGCGTACTGTATGGAAAAGCCCGTACCATTCCCAACAAAGGTCCGCGATCTAGAGGCGTCGTACCTGTTGTGAATAACTACAAGTTGAAAATTGATTTCAGTCTCAAATCATCAGCGTATTGTCAAGATTGCATTGCAACCCCGTGCTGCTAAATGTTTGTGTTCACACTCACGGCAGGCAGTGGAGAATGGTGAGCAGCTTTGTGAAGGCACCCATAGGTTAGCTGAGCCGGTGTCAAATACAACATTGAACATCTGGGCAGGGGAGCCGATGCTGATTTCCCCATAGTACTGTGTCTGTGAGGGGACATGTACACCCAGGGAGTGTGTGAGAGGTTAGACGGAGGAAACAGACACACATGCAGTAGTATGGATAAAAGCGCAAACATAAGAGCTGTCGTCTCTCACGTCTAAGTAGTTAGTAAGAGGCGTGGGAACAGTTCCGTTTGTGTTGTCATGTGGAATCTTCTGGGCCAGCTCACTCAACACCTGCTGTGGGGAGATACCCATCTCCCTCAGCGTCTCTCTGATTGACGGCATCTTCCTCAGCGCGATTCTGAAAACAAAACGTTTACATCCTGCTTCAAGAAAAGCTGACTTCCACCCGAGAGCGGCCCGTGTCTGTTTTACATAAGTCTTTGACTCGTCTCCACCAAGTTCAGGGCAGCGTGGTTGTTGCTGACAAATGAATGGATAATAACACATATTGAGCGCGGATGGAACACACGCGTATCTGCAGCAAAAACCTGAGAGTGATTCATTGTTGTGTCATTCCGTGCTTTACATGCCGTTTGAGTTTGAGTGTTCCTGCAGCATATCACATTCATTCACCGCAAAAAAGAAAAAAAAAAACACATTTCCAATCTCTCCAATACAAGCAGAATTTCAACATGTTATGGCAGCTTTCCTGGTGCACATAATTTTATGGGTGCTGTGTAGGAAATGATTCATGCTGCTTACCTTCTCAAAGCGTGGCCTGCATTTGTTATCAGCAGCAGGGCAACAAAGCACACCCAATAAATATTCGGTAATCCCATTTTGTTGACTGCACATGGAATTCTGCAGAGAGCACAGAAGAGATGCGCCCCCTCCTTCCGTACGACTATTTGCCCTTTATTGCTTTTGCGTGAGCGCTGCCCCTCGGCTCTATTTTATACCTTGTCCTCTTTACTGCGCCCTGACCCGGAGGCCACTGGCTCTGGCTGGGAGCTCAACGGGAGTTAAGCACTGAAAACGAGACCCCCCGTCCCAGTTCTGTCCGTTCTTGGTCACACAACTCCGTCACTGATAAACTCAGAGGTTTGACCCTTGACCCCTTAAAAAAGTGGAGACGTAAAGCAGGGGTGCAGAGCTCATGAGAGTGTTGATGTTGTTGCTGCCAGCCACCTTTAGACGGGTAGACTGACATTTTTACTAGTTAGGACATCTCCTCGTTTCCCTACTGTTGACAAAGTTCAATATTAGCTGAATGGCTTGTTTGTTGCAATCTTGTAAGGGACCAGATATATGGCCTTCACCGGTGTTAGAAATCCTTGGTTCAGCTCACTCATCACCCCCTTATCTGTGGACAGAGACAGCTGCCGGCACACAATAGTGATTGTTGTCTTCACAGCGTTGCCTTCCAAATTGATATTGATATCTCAGTTGGACACAGAAACATGTGTTCCGCCTTCGCTATAGCTTAAGTCGGTGAAATGAGAGATGACACTGAACAACTTATGAGTTGAGATGTTGTCAGTGATTTCGATATCACCTTGCACCCCTGATTTAGATTGTGGCAGTCTTGCATCCTGTTGGTTGTGTGCATGGGGAGGATTCCCACACTATCAGACCTGCCAAGGCGCTTTCATAAATTGGCACTGTACTGACCACCCAGTCGAGGCGGGAGATAGGGGATTTGCGTCAGCAAGAAACTCAGACAGTCACAGCACAGGTCAGAGTGAGTCACAGAGTTCAGCTGCTGGGCTACTCCCTGCAGACACGACTCCCAGGAACCTGGCATGATTATGCAAGGCCTGTGACGGCAGCTGGACCAGCTGGACCTGGAGCTTGCTTGGCCAGCAGAAAGAGAACAAGACGGGAAAATGATACATAGTAGTCAGATCTTTTCAAGTTCATTGACCCTCGCAGGTTACCTTTCTGGTTACTTCTCCAAATGAGCACCAATGGTAGACTTGACTCTTGTGGGACATTTAATGGATCTCATGAACAGTTGCCTCCTGACCTGCCTGGCTCCACGGTTGCCCAGTAGACGCTTTCCCACACTGGCTGGAGAGACCGATGCGTCATTGCATGCCCTCCCACCTCTCCAGTGAGCTGGAGATGCACTGTTGGGCATGGGAAATACAAAACCGTCCCTCAGATGACTGTTTCCTGGGATTTCAACTGGTGGTGAGTACCTCACACTTGCACTCTTAAATCAAGTCAGCCGTCCATCATTGAGCCAAGAGAAGACGTAATTCATTGGGCCATTGAGAAAGGTGTGTGTCCAGGCTACCACAAATCGGAGCCAGAATCCAAGAATAGGGGTCTTTTAAGCTTGTGAGCTATCAACTTTGATAAGGAGGATAAGCAGCAGAGCAGAGGTTTTGGGCTGGATAAGACCTGATCATTCAAACAAACTAGCAGTCCAAACCACTGACGCTTAACATTGTGCTCACCATGACATTGATAATCAACAATTCAGCAGCAAGAATACATGCATGGACTGGAGATTTGGTTTTCCCTTTGTGTTTTGGTGCTTTTTGAGTGAAAACGCAAAAAGGGAGTTCCAGAAGGAGAAAGAAAAAAAGTCATTATATGATATTTTAGCTCATCCAGATTTTCGGAAAACCGTTTATTTGTGTTTACCCAGACTCCGTAATCAAGGAGATCAAACCAAAGCATCTGATATTGTAAAAACACTTGTATTAAATTAAATCTTTCCATAGAAAATTGCTGTCTGTAACTTGTTACACATAAGTGGCTGAACTTCATTTATACATACTGTACATAAATACACACCATCAAACACTGACACCTACATCAACAGACAGTATATCCAGCATACCATATCAAAGTCTCCTGCATATGAACATTTCCCTTTTGAAGTAACCACAGTTTCCATTTAGCACCAAATCTACACGTTTCCATATGTCCTATCAACAAAACATTCCGAGGCCATGTGAAAATGTCCCTCCTCATTGTTAATTCTGGCTAGTATACGTTCATATGATGCAAGTTATGGCATGATGTCAGCCCATTTATTAACATCTGGGGCGACTGTACCCCTCCATGCTTTAATAGCTGTTGGAGCAGCTGTGACAATCTCAACTTTTAAAAACCCTCATTCACATTTTCTGTTTGATCCCCTGACTAACACAGTCTGGGTGATACAGGTGCTACCACACATCGCCATTTACTCACATGTTCCAGTGCTTTCTGCCAATATGCGTGGACTAGTTTACACACCCAGAATACATGTAAAAATGTCCCTATTTCTCTCTGATGCTTCCAACACAAATGATCACCTATTACGCCCGTTCTATGTTGTTTTAAAGGAGTGAAATAAAATGAATGAATTATATTGCACTGAATAAATTTTCCCTTCACATCTCTCATGTGTTTCTCTGCATTTGATAAAATATTTGACCAATTCTCCGCACTCTAATCATACCCTAGATCTTTCTGCCAAATAATCTGCAGATTATTACACCTATCGTCTGGTAAACCATTTAATGTCTTGTGGAATATTGCTGCTCTGTGTGTTACACTGGTTAGATCTAAGACTTCCATCAATGTCCTCTTGATATGACTAAATCTATCTTTTGTGACACAGTCTCTTATTTGTAAATATTCCCAAAATAACCTTGCATTACAGATTCAATTTTTGGTCAATATCAGCAAACAACGTGAACACTCCATCCACACACTCTTACTTTGTGTATCCCTCTCACAAACCATTATTTCTACAGAAAAAAATACAGATTTCTTTCCAATATGTATGGATGGGTTGTGCCATGAATTTCTCTCCAAAGCGCTTTAGAGTAAGACAGCCTGAAAAATAACGTCATGCTGAAAAATGTGTCTGGAGGTTGTTGCAGCATGTGGGAGTTCAAATGGGCTACTCGGTTCCCTCTCAATCTTGATCAAGCTTGGCTCCTGATTCATCCTCTTCACAGGTTTTATCAACAGAGACATTCAACATAATAGATTACAGTATATGACAAATTTGGTGGACCCATACTTCCTATTTCCCTTGCCCACCATTCTCCCTAATTTCTATCCTTGGTCTCTTTTTTATCCCTTATAAAGTCTATGATAATGCTACTAGAATTTTTAAACAACTTTGGTACTTAACTGACTTATAACATTTCGGAAACATAATTGAATTATGGTGCAGCCACCATTTAAATTACTGTTAGTTCCACCTTTCAACATTCATAAAGGTCCAATTTACTTTTTTGAAGAGTGGCTCCATATTTGAAAGCATTATTTCATCGAGATTTTAAGTCAGTAGGATTCTGTGATATTTCATACTTGAATGTAGACACTTGAAGACAAATGAAGTGATAATCCCAGAGTGACAAGTATGCAAAATTGGCAAACATTACAATTTGTGCGTGTTCGTTTTATAACCTCAAAATCTAGTGTGTGACTCAATACATCCAAATGTATCCAATCTATCCAAATCCCCACCAGCAGGGAGTCCTCAGGGTCCTCAAACAATGCTGAGATATCATCGTTATGCATTGATAGTTAGTGGAAACTCTAATCTCTGCCTGCACACCTTTAAGTAGGTAGGTAAGTAGGTAGGTAGGTAAGTAGGTAGGTAGGTATGTTATTGATCTGTTGATATTGCAATCCAGGAAAATGATGATCCCATCAGATCGGATTGCTATGGCTAATGGCTGAACTTCTGTGAATTTGTATGCTAGCGTTTTGTGATTTTAATTCCTATTCTGAAAAGTAAAACGCTGTCAATCAATGTCGTTTCCAGCGTTATTAAGACGATGAACGCGCTGTATAGCTTCTAGCCAACAGGGGGCGGCATTGTTCATGAAAAGGATCGAAGGCCTTCCCTCTGGGCTGCTCCTCGATGCATATCTGAGGTCAAAGCTTTGTAAGGTAGTGATTGGTTTGTGGGGACCAAGGGAATGTGATACTTTTTGAAATTAAAGTATTTTGTCTCCCCAGGTTCTGCTGTCACTTTGTTGTTTTAGTTTCCACCCTTTTTTGCACTTACCTCACCATGTGCTGTGAATGAGTGATAATGAGACAGCTAATATGAAGGAATCCTCAACATTTTCTGATATCATGGTGGAGTTGCACTCAAAGGTGAACATTTTAAAATTGAAAGCAATAAGTCCGCATTTTGACCAATGCCAACTCTTGGAGAAAACAAATGAGTTACAATATGTGTGTCCTGTGGGAATATACATAGCTCCAATTCATTTTATTCTACATATACAGTATCTAATGTCAAAATTAAGCAGACGTTCATTCACAATTTCTCATGGCCTGTACGTTTGATTATTTGCTGACAGTGAACATTTAAGGTTCACTTCTGTGATTAACATAAGATACACAAAACTGAAAATTATAGTGTTTTTGCAAACACTGTATACATGTGTGCTGTCAGTGGTATTCGATGGAGGTGGACACATTTTCCAGCTGTCATTCACAAGCTTCTCAGCGAAAATGAGCAGTGAGTGAACTGGGAAAACAAAGCAAAGCAACATCCTTGAGTCTCGCCTCTCTCCTCCCCACTGATTATTCCGCTCTACCTGTGTCGACCTGCACAACAAACCTGCAGCCGATGCTGAGCCTCCAGAATTGGTCTCTCCTGAGGCCGCTGAGCTCACCTGATCACATGACAGGATTGTGTGCACAGGATATCCCTAAAAGAAAACAAGAAGCTTCCTCCTGTAATTTGCTCGGCTTTGTGACTTCCTGGACAACAAATGCCGGCATCCTTGCACCCACACCCCAACATCCTCCACACTTTCCGCTGGAGTGGGCTCATTCATCTGTGAATATAAATAACATCTTAAACCGGGAAAGACATAATACCAAGAATTTCTCTGTGATCATGACAACTGTGTGAGGAGCTGATCTCACAGACGGGGCGAGCATTCCAAATGAAGATTCAAACCTATTACAGCTCCACACTCGCCACCATCATTACACAACAGACAGACAGAGCTTCTCAGGTGAAGGACGCTTTACACACAGATGTTTCCATCTTCTGTTATGCAGACACAGCCTAGAAGTGCATGGAAATGTGTTCGCTCTCTGACCGTCATTGTGCACACCAAAGTGCTGCAGACTTCAGGTTTTGCTTCATCATTGAGTGCAAATGAGAAGAATGCAAAAAATGCTTCTGCTATGTGTTCAAGACAAATATTCCAAGCATATGGAATTTTTCATCAATTGAAAATAAGCACTCGTGGAATATTTATTGCCATCAGTGGTCACTTACAGTCAGAGTAATGTGTTGTGTAAAGCGTGTTATTTCACAAAAGAGACACACACACACACACGTATGCAACATTTATGCCATCCACTCAGAGAGCATGTAACCTCTATTTTATAATTCAAACCAAAATATTCACAATTACCTCCACTTTGTAAGCAGCTCCTGCCAGAAGAGAGCAGGGGAGAGTAGACGTTCTACAGGGGAGCAGAGGACCACAAGGGATGCGAGTAGTGTCTGGCTCAACGTTAAACTGATGCATTGGCCAGCAACAGATAATTATCTAATGGATCTTTATTTATCTATCTATCTATCTATCTATCTATCTATCTATCTATCTATCTATCTATCTATCTATCTATCTATCTATCTATCTATCTATCTATCTATCTATCTATCTATCTATCTATCTATCTATCTATCTATCTTAGATGAATGAAAGTGATCGCAATAAAAATGAACAAGACACAGACATCATGCTCCTCTCCATCCCCTGGATTCCCTGTGTGAGCTACAAAGCCATTAGTTGTCCACAAACACGTTTCTTCCTTCACTGCATCGTACCGCGCTGCTGAATAATTCATTGCCGCGCGCTGTCCATCCCTGATGTGTGCGGCTGACGCAGTGAAGGGGAAGTGCTCGGTGCATAGGGACAGGCTCTGTTTTCCACGCCTGTGGCCAAAAGGCCGTCTTACATAATGGGAGGACGATGAACGTGCTCAACACCCATGATATGATAACTCCTGGCGGCTCCACGTCATCAGCTTTCTCTGGTATTTTGAGCCCAGTTGAGTTTAAGATGCGGCCCAGCATCAGCAGCCTAGAGGTTGATGGTGTGGATCCAGATGTAGCTGAATTTGGCAGCACAATGCATAGTTTATGGTTAAGATCGTGAAAACAGACTGACACTGTGCTAATATGCAATCTAACCTCAATCAAAGTGGAACGAATCTAAGGATTAAGAACTGATCGGCACAGCTTTGATCATTCATAACGATGGGGAGGGTAATAATCATTATTGTGCCTGTCGCTTCGTCTTCATCATCTGAAAGAGGGGAGAAGATCCCAACAACATCATCCCACTTTTCTCCAAAGAAAAAAGTCAAAACAACATGGGACAAATATTGTCCCACTGCGATCCTCCCTCACCCTGTATTTCCCTGATCTTCAGCCTATGCTGAACTTGTCATTATCTCTGTCTCCATTCGTCGGTGACTGTCCATCATTGTCAATTGTCTGTCCAGCGCTCAGTGTCGTCTGTCTGTCTATCTCCCCATCCATGTCTGCCTGTCCGGCTGTCTCCATCTGCGTCTGTGCCGTTCTTTCCTCTGTTCTGTGCCCGTTTACAAAACAACAGAGGACATTGTAAGAGGCACTCAGGTGCCGTCTGGTTTGTCTCACAGTCTGCGGCAAAGTAACGGGAGTCACCAGTGAGCTCAGGACACACACACACACACACACACACACACACAGATAGAGCTCTCAGTTGGGACTTCACTGTACAAAGAATGCCAATGTAAATAATGTGCTGATGTATAATTTACAGAATATCAGCCTGTCAACATGTGGCAGTACTTTGCTGTTCTTAGATCTCAATCTGTGTTTGTGAATAAATTAAAGTGAGCAAAGGAGGTATTGTTTGAGTAGCAGGTTAATATTTAATCACTCACTTTTGACCGGGAGTTCCCTGGCATTCCAGAGTTTTCCACACCAAGTGGACACATTCACACAATATAACTTTTCAGAAATGATTGTCACAGATTGACCTCTTTGGCCATTAGTCATTCCTCTCTATTTTATCTAAGCGGGCGAAAAGGTAAACAAGTGGTTACTGTTTATTTTCTGTCCAGTGAGAGGGTTTGCCAAAATTGCTTAACTATGTTTGGAAATGAGCAGGCCGTCACACAATGTGTCTCACATTGCCTTCAGCTGAGTGTAACCCTGTATGCCCCAGACAAAGAATGAAATGGAGAGGATTTATGTGTCTACGTATGTGTTTTACCTCTAATCGATATCTGGAAACGGCTTATATGTGTGAGAGTGTGAACATGTTTGTCTATGGTGCAGTGCTTGTGTGTGTCTTGTCGTGAATTTTTCATGAATCCTGTCAATTTTCATGTGTCATTTTTCATAAATTTTGACTGAATAAACCTGGTGAGACTTTCGATCACAGGTAAAAAATATACTTCCATATAATGCTGAATCTATTTAAGTATTTCTATCTATCGGTTTATTTCTGAATCTTTCAACCATTAAGTACATTTAGGTACAATCATATATATAGGTACGGACTTTATCTATTTACTATTACGGCTTTCTTTCCTCGTTGCACCTCGTGCAGGACGACAGAGTTTCAAGTAAGAATTTCATTGCACAGGGAAACTTAAATGTACTTTACTGTACCTATGACAATAAAGCTATGAATCTTGAATTTTTTTCAGGACAGACTTTTTGTTCATGTTAACATCATTTCAACTGAACCACAACAGGTCATAGTGGAGTGATGATCGCCTTACCAATGCATAGGACAGCTTGAACAGTGCGGCCACAACACCTAATACACGTAAACAAAGAATATTAGTCCAACTACTCAACAAAGCAGACTGAGTTTAATTCTGAGCTGTTGAATATGTAGTCCACATAGCACAAAAGGGGAAATCAATTTTCCTGAAATGCTCAGAGTTAACTATCTAACAAACCGGTGGGATTGTTTTGCTGTGAATGTCCAACAAAAATCTTCCAGGTATAGTGCATTGACACACACTGATGCAGTAAATGTGAGCATATGCATGAATAGCACTCCAGAATATGGGGACAGCAGCTGTTTGGGGCATATAGCATCCATAAGCAAGGCAGCGAATGCAGAAGTGACACAGCTGAGTCACTTAAAAAACTCCCAGTGCTCAACGCTGAGAGGAAATGGAATGGAAAGCTGCCTTTCATTTGCTGCATCCAGGCCACTGCCCTCACTGCCTGTGGTGAAGTGGCAGCTACTGTACTCCCATGAAACACTGAGGGACTGTTTCCACCAAATCACTCACAGATCACCTGATCATTCTGGCTATCAGAATTAATGCACTTTATGTGAAAACAAGGGGCCTAGTAAAGCCCTATTTACATTATTGTCACCACGCACTAAAATCATGAAGATGTAAAGTGTAATGTGTTGAATCGAATGTAATTAATACTATCAACCTCTGATGCAACATGAACTGTTTGGATGTGTATTATTGGAAGATTTTATATATGTTGTATTTGATATATACATTGTTCTTACCAGCACATTTGAATCTCATGTATGCAAGTGTAAATACATACATACATACATACATACATACATACATACATACATACATACATACTACGTGTGTATTTATTTATTAATTTTCTGCTCCAACCTATCATGAAGGTCGCCGAGGTCTGCGGCAACCTATGTCAGTCCATCACAAGGCAAACAACCAATCACACATCTACAGACAATTTGGTATCACCAGTTCATTTAATGACTCAAAATGAAAGTCAGGGTCGGAGAAACCTTATCAGTCCCTCAGGAACATTTAGAGTATTGTGCATGATTTTGGTATGAAGATTTTGGATGTCATATTCTATTTGAGAGACGATGTGTGATGTCAACGGACGCAAGTAAAAAACGATGGATATATTAGGGGTATATATAGGGTGACATCAGAACCATGTCCCGAAATGTCCTGAAGACATCGTGATGCTAGTTTCATCACAATCGTTTTGTTTGTTTGCTGGTGCTAATATTGATGAGGATGACCTATTTTCTACTGCTGAGAAGGAGATCATGCTCTCGTTAAATCCTAACCCCGATCCTCATCATTCATGAGGTTCCCATTCGCCCGAAATTTACCATTTGTAACTTTTAAAATGTCTTTGGTAGGTCTGATGGTGTCACTGTTGGAACTCATGTGATGTCAGTTTGAATTCCATCGTTAGTTGTTCCAGTACATCATCCTGTCGACTCGACTCTTGTCAGCTGTTTGGCGAGCAGATCTCCCAGCTGGTACTGCCGGTGTTGTGAATTTACAGTTTTAGCAAAGAAATAAAAGTATCAAATATATGATTTGCAACCATTGTACGAAGACAGTCCTCTCCCTCGCTTGACATAATTTCGGAATAAAGAGTGACCTAAAAAAAACTGCGGGGGGAGATTAGAAGTGAAGATCTGTGTAATCCGCCGGACGAGGCGTGCGTGCGGGCGGGGAGGAGCTCCGGGAGACGGGAAGCGTGCGCCGCTCCGCTCCTCCGCTCCCTGGATGTCACACGGACCCGCAGGACGCATGCGCGCTCCCTGGCCCGGTAACCGTGGCACGGTGTCCCACCTCAGCGCGAGGAGAGCGGGGTGAAAGCTACCTGCTTAAAGGCGCCGGGGCGGGAGGCTCCACCTGTCTGCCAGACCCGACGGGAAAGGAGCGTCAAGTTTGGGGGGGAGTGAGACTTGACGGAGCGGAGATTAGACTGGGGTGATCTGAGGCAAACAGTGTGGATTTAAACCCCTGTGGAGGAGTCGTAAGGCGAGTTATTAAGATGCGGAAAAAGCGGCAAGAACCAGACCAGCAACGGCGGCGGCAGCAACCTGGATTGTGAGCGAAGGGGGATATTTACACGCGTGGAGTTGAGGAAACATGTCTTGGATGAGACAGAAAGCGAGTATGTTCCAATCTGGAGTTATTCTCAACACGCGCCTTGAAGTTTTTTGTCTTTTTGGCTGTCTGTGCGATGCTTCTGTACTCTATCCTGTGGAGCTAACGGCTTCGGTCCGGATCTGAGTCGCCATGTCAAAAGTCGTACAGAGGAGGAACCACTGGATCTCCAAAGTCAACGAATGTGCCGTCGTCCAGGACGCCCACGGGGAGCTCAACTTGGAGCTCCTCGGCGGGGCTGAGAATGGAGAGTTTCCGTACATCGGGCAAGTTGGATGGGATGCTGTGGCGTACAGGGGCGAGCAGGTCAGCGCGGGGGAGCTGCTGCTGGAGGTGGAGGGGCTGCCGGTGCCCGGGCTCCCGCTCTATGACGTCCAGGCCCTGATCAGGAGCTGCCAAGGTCCCGTCAGGATGAGAACTGTCCGTCCAGGTAAGAGAGAAGGAGAGAAAGACAAGGGATGTTTGCGAGAACACACACACACGCACACTCATCCCCTGAGGGCTAGAGGGAGAGGAAAAATCCCCTCGGAGATCGCTTTATAATTGCCATTAAAAGCACAGGAGAAAATGAAACGTGAATGTTAAGTAGGACAGGGGAGTGCTGCTCATCTTCCCTCAGTCCTCTCGCAGGGTCACACGCACTGAGTTGCCTGACCTTGAGTATGGACTGATGTTCTAGTGATCTGGCATAGCGACATATTTGGCATCAGACCATTGCCATCCTGCCTCATGCTTTTCAATTTAACTCCATTTCCAAAGCCAAAGTGAAAGGGAGCCCAGCGCTTTTGTCATTGAATGTCTAACAAAGTAAAGGATGTTGCACTTTGAGAAAGACAGAGAGACAGAGAGAGAGAAAGAGAATGAGTGATGGGGTTATTTCTGGAAGGATTCCCTGTGTTTTAGATGACCTGTTACCCACGGTCTGCTTCACATCTGTCAGAGGCACGGGGGGAAATGTCCAGCTTTTTACTACACACTGTAGCATTGTGTGCATGGCCATGTTTTGTTATCATCTGCCCATGCAGTGTGTACATGTCTGCTACTCTGTGGTGCATGCAGCGAAACGTCACCATGAGTCAAATGGCTTTCTTTAAAATGTATACATCTTAGAGAGCCTCATTCCAGTGTTTGCACACTCCTTTCAGTTGTGCTCGAATAAATAATTTCAGAAAGCCGACTCTGCCCACCGTGGGAATCATTAACTGTGTTACATAACAGCGGTTTCACCACTGTGTAGTTTCAGTGTAGCCTTTGTGATGAACTCTTCTTCCATTAGACTCCACAAATGAATGCTTGACCTCTGGAGCTGCACATCCAACCACAATCTCTCTTCCATTTGCACTGTCAAACACATAGTTTTGACCCTTGCCGGCTTGTGCGTGAATATGTAATGGGAGGACTTAAATGTTGTGCAGCGGTGGAATTTCTCACCCATGCTTGGATGTGAAGTCCCAAAGAGGGAGGTTTGTCTGGCCGGCCATAAACGATATGCTGACCCTTTTCTTGGCTTTTTCTTCCATGAGTCAGCAGATTCCCTTGGCTCTAATTAAACAGGAGATATTCTTTGACTATCCGGATGGCTCACCATCTCACAAGACCTTCATTGTGGCTCAGTTTATTGGGATCCCATGCTGAACTGGCAGTGGTGCTTGATGGGCCTCAAGAGAGGGTGATCCAGTCCGTCCTGGACTAGATGACAGACAAATCTACTCTCTCCAAAGGCTCGTGGGTCCTATTACAGGGGGCACGATCACCTCAGTAAGGATGAAACTGTATCAGTGAGGAGGTAGGCAGGTCATTGCTGTGTGTGTAAAGCCCTCAGGTGTTCTGCACCCACTCAGGAATGCGGGAACAAACACACACGAGCACACGCACACCAGAATGGAACATGAAAGTGGAATATTACACCCAGACTCTTGTGGGATTGACGCTGAGTAAATTGCTCTTAAATTAAGGGGGTTGAACGAGACTTGAGAATGTGATGGATTTACACAGGTAACAATCTTTCGTGGAATGTTGGCAAGGTGACACACACCCAAAAATCACTTTGTGCAACACAGGAAAATATTAGTTAGGTGTTTTGTGGTCCTATGTACACAGGGTGGGTGTAAAAGAATATAACGGCGCAGTGTTATTGTGAGGTTTAAGCACAGCAGAGCTAAAGTTTATTGTTGATGTATCCACAGCTGAAAGAGGATAGCTGGACTTTGACCCAGTAGAGAGGCTCTTATCGGGGACTATCAGTGGGAGGCAGAAGACAGGTGGAAGCTTTTCTGCCGCCATTGTACTATGTTTGTGATGCATTCCATATCAGCGGCGTGCCTGGACAATTTCATTGGTTGTTTGGATATTATCAGATTGACAAGCGTTCGGGACACGTTTGGTCAGAAATATGAGGCCACCTTTTCAGATATGAGATTGAGCTGCTCCTAATTGTTTCAGAAATTTGCCTTGTCCTTATCTACATCCTTTTGCCCTTCCCTCTCCCTTCATGTATGGGTGTTCTATTTTCTCATTTCCCTCTTTTCTTCCCTTATTCTTCGTGCTCATAAATCATCCAGAATTTAGTTTCGCTTCCTTTGCTCATTGTTCTGTCCTTAAACCATTTTCCTTTTCTGTTCTGCCAGTGTTTCTGTTTTCCAAGCACTTGTGTCACCACAGATTGTTAGAGTTCCATTATTATTCAGACAGTTAGCAATCAGACTTTCGTATCTGGCAGGATGTCTTTGCACTTGACATCTTAAGCTGTATTTGTAGCGCTTAATACAGCAGTCGTATTTCTGTAATGATTTTTTTTTTGCTTCTTAACTGAAGGATTTGAGCATTTTTCCCGCTCTATTGTGTAACATACACTAATCACTCCTAAAGTCTGACTGAAATGTTGTGTGGTCAAGGCTTTCCAAAATAAGGAAACAGGTGTGACGTTAAGTATTTCCTTGTTTTACGGCCTTGAAATTCTTCCGGGCTGTGAAGTGGACCACAGACCCCTCTGGCTCCGCTAATGTGTCTGTGTTTTATGGAGTTTTGATCCTGAGTCCTTCCCGGGTATGTACAGGTGTCCACATACTATTCCTGCCTCTCAAGCATGGCAAGAAGAGGGGGGGGGGGATTAGGGCTCCCTGCTGCTGGGATGGATGCCGGTCATTCCTATAAAGGGTGCCAGCTATTCCTGAGTTGGGGAGCGTGTCTGCTGATGACGTCCAACTAAAACATTCCATAAGCCCTTGATGCCCAAAACAGTTGAGTGTTCACCTGTTGTTACTCCTTCAACAGCATGGAAAAAGGATCAGACAGGCCAAGGATGTAAATCTTCCTCACAGTACATACTGTAGCTCTCTGACATGGGCTGTGTGCTAAGTGTCTTGTGTCTTATAGGTAATCTTTAGAATCTTCAGATTAGTGCAGAGGGAGGTTTTTCCTTGCTTTGTTCTTAATTCTTGGCGCTAAGGCCCAAATTGTATACAGTTGCAGCAGTGGGTGTGAGCTTTGCAGTCACGCATCTGTTCTTGGAAGAATTTTGTCAGTCTTGATGGAGAACAGCAGGCTGTGTATCTCTGCTGAGTTTATTGGACGACTGTGATTTGATCCCTGCAGCGATCTCTCCTCCTCCCTTTGTGCTCTTTGCATGTTCCTCATTCCTTGCCTGTCTCACTGCCAGCCGCTCTGACCCCTCTGGTGTTTAATGTTTTTCAAGTGCCCCTACTTCAGATCCCCCATATCCAAATTGCAATGTCCCCAAGAGCCAGGAAATCTAAATTTGGGTTGTCTTAAGAGGTAAATATTCTCAGATGAGCTTCCAGAAGATCCACATCTTCCTGCACACAGACTTACAGTATCAACATCTGTGTTACAGTCACCCTCATTGGATTTTCTGTAAAGCCAATATGAAGTGATTCCCTGATATTAGAGGCAGCTATTCCTTGAGAGGAGAGGAGAGGAGAGGCAGCTGTAAGGACAGTATATCAGGCATATTGTGCTTGAAAATGAAAATGGACATTCACACAAAGGGGAACAAATATTGTGTTCAAAGAACTCAAAGGAAAGCTTTTTTCATTTCACAATCCCTCGTTTAATCATTGCAAGACGACATCAAGCTCTCTGCATTTTCGCCACGGCAAAGTATGAAATTGTGTTGGTCAAGACCGTTAACCTTACTTTACTGAACACACTCGACTGAGATACATATTCTTGCAATCTATATTTCTCATTGATGCTTGTGCTTGAAAAGAGAGTTTTCTATTAGAAATGGTATCTCTCAGAAGGGAATGAGGTACTGAATACTAATGTCTCTGGGGCAGTTATCTGGCGTGTATCTGGCAGTAAACTAAGCGGCTCCCACAGTGATGTCTTACATGATGAGGATCATGACTCTTGTTGAGCATCACCATTCTATAGATCTGTCCAATAAAGTTTCATTTTTTGATTGTTGAATTTAGCAAGTTGAATATCTGGAGCACTACGGCCTCTATCTACTCTTAACTTTGAAGAGATCCAGTGTGTAAAGAGGTGATTTAGAAACAGAGAAGCAATTTGCCATAGGATTAGCATAGCAAATGAAACAGTGAAATAAGACTGATTTGATCATGTAAATGATCATAGTGAGCAGGTTGATTGTCAAACTGTTGAGCTTGCTTGAGTCCAGTAACAATGCCCCCATGAATCTGGTGAATAAATAAATGTCACAAGGAATCATCAGGCCAATGTACTTATCTGCCCTCATGAGCTGACAGGGAGTGCTACCTGCAACATTCATTTTGTTTTTACCAATGAAAATGTCAGTCGTTGAAGTTACTGAGTTTCCATTTAAACCCATTGAGTTTACAAACTCAAGGGAATGCACAGAGGAAGTCATGCATGTGGAGCACATTACACAACCATTACAACCCAGCATGTAGTAAATTTCTTGTTTTACAGTTTGATTGATAGGTTAGTGGTCAAAGCATTGGTTTTAAATTGAAGTGAGAATACTCACTGCTGTGATGTGCATATGCAGTGTGTGGTCACACGTTTCACAACATCTACATCCTACTATTTGTAATAAAATGCTGAATTGCAGACATAGCATTATGTTTGAGGCCAACCATCTACATCTACAGCGACATTGTTACCGTTGAATTGGATTTTCAGACTGATTGATTAATGTTGAGACTCAAGTCACTGAATAAATAAAATAATTGATAAAAGGAAACGGTCCCTCTCGATCTTTCAACAACATCTACGTCCACCCCACTGAATTTTTCATAATATTGAGCATGCTACAGTGCATGACAGCACTCTGTTTGCCAGCACAGCGCTGTGAGATAGAAAATAAAGCTGAAAGAAAAGCACACAAGTGGGCAGAAGGTCAGACAGAAGGATGGAAGATGCCAAATTACTCGCTGCGCCTTCGCTCCCTCAGTAACCTCTGTGATCCAAGGTTTCATTATTTAAAAAAAAAATTCCATTTTATGTTGCATGTTTGGAGACAGTGGGAAATACTCACACATTTCTGATGGAGGGCTGCTTAAGGTTTTTTTTCTACCTCTGTACACACTCTCACACCATGTTGTTTTCGTCTTGCTTTTCTGATGCTGTCCACGCTGCTGTCATGCAAGTATGGGCACACACACACACACACACACACATACACACACTCACTGTACACACAGATTTACAGAAGAATAACATTATCTCCCTCCCTTGGTGTGTCATACACGTGACAGGCTGCGTGCAGACGGACTGCAGGGAAAATTGCCTTGTGGCTTGAGGACACCTGCTGCAGTTCTGTAGCTCCGGTTTGAGCGATGGCCTTGGTGATCTAGGCTTTCTCCATTCTCACACAAGGACGGAAATATGTTTGCTGTCTTTGTTTTGATGCCCCAGACACTCTTAGAGACAGGCATGCAGAGTCTTACCCAGCCTAGAGGGATACCCTTGGATCAGCTGATGCAGATCACTCTCACTCTTGTTTTCTCTCCCTCTCTGTCCCTCCCTCCCCCCGGTCTCGCTCCGCCCTTCCTTGTTTATTGCATCACGTACAATTCAAATACTCGCACATACACACAAATGCCTGTAGTAGGTCACGTATTCTACCAAACGTACACACCCACATGCACAGTGCGATGTAGTCCTACATAGTGGAATTGACATTTAAGCTTCACTACTCACACATCTGGAAGGGATTATGCACCATTACTGGCTTCAGTTTACACCCATGAATCATAGCTGACGCGTTTCTGTGGTGTAGTCGTGTTGTTTTAGACAGTAATGGTACCTTTTTTAAAGATTCAAATAGAATTTTGTGGCAGAAACCGTGCTACCTTTCCCACTGGGAAAACACTGCATTGTGACATCGGAAATAGTGATATTTCACAATAGTAATATATGCATTGCCATGCCATATATTTGATGCAAATGTGTCATTGAAGGGTTTCTCTTCTACCAATATTGTGTTATTCATACTGGATGGCCTATGTTTTGGCTCTGTGTTAAGGTTTTCAGATGATCCTTAGAGGATTTCTCCTCATCTGATCTGTCTATCCCTCCCCTCCTCCGATTCAGTCAATCTCCAGAGATTCAGGTTGCTCATAAGCTCTTGAGAGGCTGGCTTGAGCCGGGTCAGTTTGCCAGCGCATAAAACGCTTTATGCGCTTTCATCTGACATCGCGACAATAATGTTCACACTGTCATTTAATCCGAACGTATACACAGTCGAAAGCTGGCTCGGTTTCAACAGCTGATAGAAGTGTGTCCTTGTTCATTCAGTATACATTTTATGCATACATCTTGTATGATATTCACCGATTCCATGTCAACAGCTTTTGTTTACTCTCCATTGGGAGACATAATGGGGATCTGAGATTTAAATCTATGCAAGGGTACGTCAATTTTAGAATCTTACACCATGCCTGTTAATTGAAATTGAACTCAACAGACATTTACACAATTTTGCTCTGCGTATTGCAGAATCTTTCCAGGTGAGGCTCCTGTAGTCACCTCTGCACAGCCCTCTAGTGGCAGACATATGTATCAAAATGCCTCACAACTCCGCCATGCAGTTCTCACAACCACGCTATCTTCTTTTCAGTCTTGAAAGATAACACTTGGTCACTTAGGTAGTCCTTCTTCACATGACACATGTGGCCACATCAGGGGTGAAGAAGCAAAGTCATACTGGAGTGCTGACAACTTGAAACAGGTAAAGGGTACTGGAAGGATCAAACACCTCACCCACACACTGAAATGTTCTGTTCAGCTCCAGATTACATGACCGCATCAAATTTGTTTATGTGGCTTTTATGGAGGAATGCCATACCTGAATCGAAGCAGTTGTTCTGAGGTGGGCCTCCTCTGGCTGATATTCTCATTAGCATCAAAAACCTCCTGAACTGTTCCGGCTGCTGTGGTTCAAATTAGTCACAGTCTCTGCTCTCCAGTGATATGTGTGCGTGTGTGTACCACTTGAGTTGATTTGTAGGTTACCTGACAAACGTAAATAACTAGTTACAGATTGTTCAGTTATTGACAAAATGTTAACGAAAAGATGTCATCAGTGTGGGTATGGTAAGTGAGCTTCATACTCTGTGACTGATGCAAGGAATTTAACAGGTTTGTATGTGCATGCGTGAATCTAACACTCAGAGGACATATTTTAGATGGTAGATAGTAATTCATTTAGAATATTTGTTCAGAGTAAAAAGATTACTTTAGAGAAAAAAAACCCTCCCACTGTTCTGAAGATTGATACCTCTCTCAGGTGTTCTTTGAATCCTGTGCAGACAAAACAGCTCTACAGAGCTGCAACTGAAGACATGGTGCAGAGGTACTCTCTGGGATGGAACAGGAGTGTTTGTAAGCTTCTGTCTGTCTAAGCAGGCAAGACGTGACCTTATGCTGCAGCTGTCCTCTAATACTCCATAGCATCTGGCTAAGCTGAAAGGTAGAAATGTGGCATAAAACAGGAGATATATTTAATTGTGTCCAACAGACTCAGAAGCGTTCAATAGAATCCTGTTATGATGTTTACTTAATATACATCCTTTCACAGCCTTTCTCAGCCTCAGACAACACAGGGGCAGCCCCTCACCTGTTGTCACCATTGCTCAATTACGCAGACAGGAAAACATTTTATTGTGGTAATCTTGTTTATTTTGTTGATTTAACTTGCATTGAACTTTGCAAACAAGCTCGGATAGTTTTGTCGTCAGGTTACTGGATGTGCTATAAATCGTTCTCAAGTGTTCTGTGCCCTCACTCATTGTGTGTACTGTATGTCCACCATGGGAAAGAAAGAGAGCTCATAATGTGAGCACTGGGAGAATGGAGAAGGACTTGACATATTATATCACATCAAGAGCAATTAATCAGGGCCCATTAAAACCCACGCAGAAACCACAATTAAACCCTGCACAGGGCAACTAAAGCCAACTATACCCTAATGAGTCTGGGCAGGAAGAATTATGCGTGATCTGATCTCATCATAAAACCGCAATATAACCTTTAGTTTGAAACATTTATAAAGCTAACGATGAATTAGCTTTCTCCACAAATCTTGATTTGAATGTACAGTAGTTGTCATATTTTTGTTTCATGGGATGGCTTGTTTGAACAAACCTTTCTTTTGAGCAAACTGCCACGTTTCATACCATGGCCACTGTTACTGTAACTGTTGGCATTGTGTCGTCCCCTTTTCACGATACGGTTGACAAATTTACTGGAACAGATTCAAGTGTCCTTTTACTATCTCTCATACTGTATGGTATCTGTCAAGGGGATAAATTTCGGCCGCTCACAGTGACTCAGTGACGCCCGATCAATGGCTCAGTGCTACCTTCGACAATTTTGATAATTCTCACAGAGAGCAATGAAAAAAGCCTCTCTCACCTCTACCTCCTGGCCCCCAGTAGGTCAGTTGCATCTCCGTCGCACACTGACAGCATGACACAGGGATGTGCCTGTTGCATCCATGGTCATGCGTGTGGAGGTGTGTTCCACATCAATTTTCCTTCTCCTCAGTGTGAGACTGTGTCTTCCACCACTTGGAAACTGCAACGCAACCCTTGGCAGCGTTTCCTCACTTATTGGCTAAGACTGCTTTCTAAAGGAATTCTGCACATTAGCTAAATCCACCAAAAAACATGCCCAGCGAGCACTTTTTGAAATAGTGCTCGTCCTCAGCAGAAAGCTGTAGTGGCTGTGGCATGTATGTGGTAACTAACTGAGGGATTTCACTTGACTTATTAATGCAATGATACTCCCTGTGGGACCTGTTTGTCCGTCAGAATTCTTCTCGCACGCAGACCTGTATATCTGAGGGATTGCGACTTGGATATTGTCTGCCTGTGTGGATGCTCTAGTTATATATTAATTAATCTTTCTTTTTTTAACACTGCAGTTTACCCTCATATAGGTCAATGTCTCATCCCTGTCTGGAATGTGAGCCAAACAGCAGCCAGTCTTTCTGTCTGATTTGTCACATCAGCAGCATGAGAATCTGGTAATTATAGCTTAAGGGTCAAATTAGTGGTGTTGGTGCCTCATGAAAATCTCATTTCCTCTCTAACATAGATTTTAGTGTATATGAATCAAAACAATTTCACCCTAATCACGTGAATTCTTGTCTGGCTTCTAGATGTTTCATCATACCAGCTAGCTGGGGATGTCATTTGTGGTGAGCTGTGGTGTATGCCTGTATGCGGGTGCAGTTGAGGAAGGATGGGCAAGGAAGATCTCATCTCATGCCCCGTGGTCATGGGCCCCTGTGAAAAAACAGGACCGTGATGACAGAGGGCCCTTTTGGTGTGTGGCGGCCAGGCGGGCAGTGACATTTAACTGAAGCAGCCAGTCAGAACTGATGGCCTGCTCACAAACCAACACATTAATGCGCGATTATTTCTATTGCTGGTGCACAAGAACATAAACACACAGTTTTGTGTGTGGATACAGTCACTCTTGGTGGTTGGTCTAAGAGTACACATCTAGAGTACAGCAGCATGTATTTTTCATTTTGTTCTATTGAATTGTAACATAAAGAATGATGGGAAGATTGGATGAGATTGGAGCCATTAGACCATGTTTATTTTTCATCCTTTTGCAGAATTTGACTGGAGGCCATGTCTAATCTGTTTTTGCACGGGATATACACACACTCTCCTCCCGCCTGCATCTCTCAGTCATGCTTAACCGTCATGTTCGTGTTAACATCTCCCTCACTCTCCTCTCTCCATCCTTTGTCCTGCCCGACTCCCTAACGTGAAGCGATGGGAACAGTGAGCTTAGCTTCTCCCGGTTATATTTAGCAGCGAACAGATGTGGCGCGCTGGAGCGGAACATGTTGCAACTGCTCGCCGCCGTGCATGCTCACACGTGTGTGCGTGTGTGTTGGCATACACGTCTTTTGTCTGTGAGTGTCTTCATACCATTCCTCCCATCATGCACTGCTGGCTGTGACTCAGCAGCACCCTGTTTGATAACTGGGTCAAGACTGGACCTCCTGTTCTCAGGTGTCGTCAGGTTCGTCAAAACCAGTTTTAGCTTCAGGGTGTCAGAAGCAGTCGAGACTATTTGATTTAATTTTCTCATTATGCGTTTGTGTTCAGTAAAATCAGTAATAGCAGAAACAATAGGGGTGTTCAACTGCCCCACTGATGAAATAGGAATCCAACTCAAGCAACCTTCTGGAGCTAAACATGGTAGCGTAGCTCTTAAAGAGACAATAGTTTGCATTTTCAGCTGCTTAACCATGAAGCATGACTACACAGAGGTTCCATTCAAGGATCCTGTCAGCCTTCCTGCTTTGCTTGGCCGGCCAGCTATGCATGTGCTGGCTCCACATAAAAGCAGCATTGGGTGTGGTTGGCAAGGATAGGGTGGGGTGGGATAGGATGGGGGTTAATTATAGAAGGAGCAGGAGGCTGGTCTGGAGCCTCATGTCGGCCCTCTCTGTGATTGCTGTTTTTTCCCTTCCACAGCAGCCTGGCTGATTGTAGGGCTTGCCTCAGGGTGCGCTAGACGTCGGGTCAGTGCACGCTTTAGACGCACAATAACAAAGCGGCTCGATTTTTGTGGCCTCTTGTTGTGTGTTTCTCTGAGAGACAGCCAAGGAGGAAGTGAGAAACTGTTTATATATGTGTTTAATCGAACATTCGAATCCCATGTTTAATGTTATTATTCTCATGTCTATGGTATCAGTTGTCAAGAGGCTCCATACGTGCTCAACCAGGATGGCTACATAATAGCTGCAGATTGCAGCTTCTGAGCCTCGTGAAGAGCTGGGGGATTGCATTAGCACATTCGTCTTCTCCATCCATCCCAAAGTTCACCTCTCTCAGGTTGCCCCTCCTGATATTGCCGGATAATGTGAGGCGAAACACTTTCTCGACTGTAACTGGAGAGTCTACCGCGACTGGTGGTGGGATGTCCTGAAATCCGCAGGAAGCCGCTGAAACAATGGACTTATCTGTTAAGGAACCAGCATTTCCAGTTCCCTACACCATTATCATTATTGGGAATCAAGTAGAGGAAATACAATATTATTTGTTGTCTTGAGGAAATGTCATCAATTTGAGGTCTGTCTTATCATATCTGGTGTGAGTGCTGCTGCTGGAACAATGTGACAAAGATATTAACTGTCACAAATGCCTTTATTGTCACCTGCATTGTTCACAGGAAGCAAGACGGCATCTCCGCTTGGTCCTTAAGAAAATAGAATTGCACAGAGAATATAATATGACATTGTGCATGACAAAACCAGCTCATGACCCACTCTTTAAGTGTTCCATGTGAAGTGTAGCAGCTTGTGACAGCATTCTTGAGAGAGGGATTATTTTTCAAATGCAATTTCCCTTAGAAAACTTCATCTGTATATATGGCCTATGTTGCTTTGAGTTTGTAATCATCACAATGTTGTTGTCATAAAATGACAGTCAAAACAACCTGACTAAATGTCCCTGGTGCAGCTGGCCTTCATGGTGCAGAGGCATACAGACAAAGTAGAGCCATGTAAATTAAATTGCGATGACAGACGCAGAGGCGACTCCCTTGGAGACTGGAAGAAAACTGTTTTCTTAACCAAGGTGTTAGTGTAGCCAGGAATTATAATCATACTTTTTTTCTGTCGTAATTCATGACTGGTGCTTGTGTGCTAACAAGTTCATAGGCTAAAACTGACACGGGGTTGCCTCGGTTCAGCAGCAGGTAGCTGGGACAGTGCTCAGGAGGGGTCCTTGTCTTGCACCCTAATCCTCTCTGTCATCACTACAGGTGGTGTTTCATTAAAGTACACCACTGTGCTTGTGTGAGTGAACATGTGTGTGTGTGTGTGCACGTGTCTGTGTGTCTTCCAATTACCACTAGGGTAATCTGTTCTCCTTTACCCATAGTCGGGGCAGGCTGGTTGTCATTTAACACCTTATCTGTGCCAGCGACACCCTCCAGAGAGAGAGAGAGAGACGCACAAAAGCGGACACACACAGGGCAACTGATCAGCAGCCTCCTCCCAGCGTGAGTCAACCACTGATGTTACTGCCTGGTGTTGTGAAAATAGAGTCAGATATTTAACAGTGAAGTGAAACCTTGGCAGAGGTCTTGGCACTGCTACAACTCATTGAAAAGTAGAAAGATCAGTCTAGGGGGAATGGTTTGTATACGCACACATTTCTCGCTTTTATGAGGTAAGTGTTTGTTTTCAGTTGTGTTGTGGCTCAAAATGACGGCCCAGACATGCTTTAACTGTTGACATTCACACGCTCCTCCTCGCCACTGGGTGTTGTGGGTTATCATTGTTTGCTGACTGTAATTAGTCTCTCTCCTGATGAGGTATATAATCTGGAAAGCTCCCTCTCAGGGACCCTCAGCAATTTAAGGATAGTTGTTTTCTGATAGCAAACACACTAAACCACTCAAGTCCCTACAAAACACTCCATGTATTAAGTACAGTATCTATGCGTCTCGCCTTACTGATTTTTTGGTGGTTCAGGTAGCAAATGTTCAATTTGTTTGTCGAGAACAATCGTGTCGTGTCAATCATGGAGGAAGTTTATTATTCGCTGCACATGGAGCTCAGCTCGTTTGATTAAGTTTGACCACTGGGGGGCGGCAGCCGGCTCAGCAATGCGACTGGCAGGTTTGTGGGTTGTTATGGTAACGGATCTGCGTGAGGCGGGCTTCATGTGGTGGGGCTCAGACGCAGAGGGCAGTGTTGAGCTTGAAGACAGTAGATGAATGCCAATTAGCAGCTGCGCAGTGACACACACACTCAGACGCACCAGACTGAGGTTGACATTTTTGTTGATCAATTCCATTGTCCTATGATGCTCTCTGTTTGATTTGACTTAGAATTTACATGCAGCTTTCAAAAACTTTTCCCAGCCATGAACATGGTTTGATATGATAATCTTGTGGTGTTTTAACATCCACATGTGTTGATTGGCAGGTAGTTGTGAGAGCTTGAAGTTGTAGCAGCTGTTCTGTAGTGTCGAGCTGCAGCTGCTCGCTCTTCTGCTGATGCTGAAGTAGCTGGGACCATATGTTTATTGTCTGCAGGGCTGTCATTTTCATTGACTTGCACTTGGGCGTGATATTTAATCAGTTAAACACTTCTGAGACCTCAACTCAAAGGAAAACCTCCAAACCCAACATACTGAATGTTTGTGTCTGTTGTACATGTATGAGCATGTTTGTGTGTGGATTAGTACGTGGCCTTGTTCTCAGAGAATTAGATATGAGAATTTGTCGAAACGTCATGTGAATCGCTTGTAGAACATACACCTCTGCCTCCCAGCCCCTAAATGAGACAGTGAGGCGTAACTGGATTTTGGGTTATGTAATGGTGACTGGGGGGTTGGTGGGGGATGTGCATAATCCCCTCTTATTTGGGTTAAACTCATCCCTCCCTCATTCTATCTGGGAGCATAGAGCAGCCCTCGCATCTCTCACATCTCTGTCGCTGCTGCTGCCACTGCCACTGCTGATACTCTGGATTTGGCTGCTCTAGGCCTTGGACAGCAGTAATCTCTCACTCTCGCATATACACAGCCAACACAGACACACACAGATGCAGCTTTCAGCAGCTAGTCCCAGGCAACATCTTGGCTACTAGGAAGCATTTTTCGACTCTTCGTCTACCTCTCAGTCTCAGATTTTCCCTGAAAGATTATTTTTGATGTCTAAGGAGTGGAACATGGTTGCCAATGTGCCTTCTTGTCATTTTATGCCACAATCATGGTTGGTTGACATGTATAAATGTTTTTCTAAATCATTTGGAAAAATTCAAGCTTGGGCCATATTTCTATGTGCGCCTTCCAATCAGATGCTGTGATTGAAATGTACTGTCAACATTTTGCACTAAAATGATTTTCATTTTGTGATGACTCAGTGTGTTTATGCTCTTTGCTGTTCTGGTCATCTATATTTTATCAGCTCAGTCATGCCTACATTAGTAGATACATTGGAGTACACAGAACAACATGTGAAACCGCAGTCTCTTTAGCATCCAATGAATTAGCTTAGGGGCTTCGTGATGTTTATGTTGTTAGCACTCAGAGCAAGGAGATTAGAACTGAAAGCAATGTTGTGCATTGTATGCGCATGCACAGCTCTGTCTCACACACATACACGTGCAAACACACTCAGTGCTGTGGTGTGGCTGTAATTCAACCTTCACATGGCTTTAATCCTCATAAATAATGAATATTTGATGACTTTGTTATTGATGGAGCATGACACCTGGGCTGCCGCTCTCTGCTCACTATTATACGCACAGGAGGGGGGTTATTCCTGCTGTGGTCCTGATCTTAGCCACCAACGTCGACATGGTGAATAAATACAAAGTTGTCTGTGTGTTCCATTTACCAGCACAATCGCTCCCGGAAAACAATGCCAATCACATAAGAAAATCCTTCGTACAGCACACAGCAAATAAAAGAATGATTGCGTATGATATGTGTGTGTCAGGGAGACAGAGAGAGAGTGTCTCTGTGTGTGTGAGTATGTGTGTGTGCGCGTGTGCATGGAAGTGTGCTGTAGTATCTGTTTTTTCCTTTACAATCTGACTGGTGCTTGCTTGCTGAGCATAGACCATAATGATGGTCGTCAGCACTGGCTGGTTGCTAGGTAACAATTACCTGACTGTGCTCGGCTTGCACTGAATTACACTGTGTGTAAGTGAGTGTGTGTGAGGCAGCGGAGAAATACAGCTAAGCCACTGCCAACTGTCATTTCCAGTGTTGGATGAAAAATGCTGTACACCACTGTCAGACCACAGTATTGATGTAGCATTAATCATGTCATTAATACAGTGCAGTGTTATATTATTGTGTTTTCGTGACAATAATTGTGCACCAAGCTCTGTGTGGCATGCATATTAGATGCCCTTTTTTTAAAATTCAAAATGCCTTTAGAAGATTGGTTAATAATATAATATAATATAATATAATATAATATAATATGATATATGATATAATATGATATAATATAATATAATATAATATAATATAATATAATATAATATAATATTATGGTTTAATGATAATATAATAATAACGAGTTAAGTTTCTAACGGTATGACAATAGCACTCCTCTTCTCGTCCAATCCAGGAAACTCAAAAACACCTGCTTGGCTGACATTGTCCACCACTACAACCACATGCTCCGTTGTCCCTTTCACCAAGCCAATGACGAATTCAGACACTGTCTTGTGCATATGCACATCCAAGTTGTGAATGAATATCTGCATCATTCCTGGTACCTACAACGGAGCTGTCCAATTCGACAGCCGCCATCAATGCATAGGCTCTCGTACCTCTCAACCCCACCCAAGAAAAGCGGAAATAGTGAACGCGTGGATAGATGGATAAGTGGATGGGATTTATTGAACAATTAAGAAAAGAATAGGTTAATTACCTACTGTATGCTAGACACACTGTACAGGCCTGGCGTCCTGAGGCAACTAGCCTAGAGCGAAGGCTGTGGTACATCCCCATGCTCCTCCTCTTCGCCCCGCCCCCCAGAGCTCTTGGCCAGTTCTCGTAGACATGGATGATATATTTGGAGATCATTAAATGGCCCTAAATGAGACCCTGGTGTGAGAGCGAGCTCTGACCATCTGGCCCCATTGTGACTGTCGAGACGCTGTTCACAGTCAGCCTGTAGCGTAGACTACTCCAATTGGATGGGTCGCAACTGAGCCTGACTACATGAGCCAATCAGAGGCCTTCTTCAACCATTCACTCCCACCTTCCTCTGTCCTCACTCCTCTCACCTCAGTAAGCACATTGTTATGAACTGTTTCACTTCACGTTTGTCAACAGTCAAACTGTGGTGACATATCTTAAATGCAGCATCATGTCATCACTTGTGTATTTTTGAACATATTCTGCAATCTTAAGTGTAACCCTGAATTTTCTGAATTTTACAATGTATTCACAGTAGGTGTAGAAAACAATGCATATACACTTTTTTAATGCTGTGATGACAAGACTGGCAGAATCTTCAATTTATTCCACGAAATTTGACTGTTTCTGACTGCCTCAATCTTGACAATTTCACTGTTTACAGGCCAGAGGCTGACCAAGGATCTGAAGCACTACCTGAGCCTGAGGTTTCAAAAATCCTCTCCGGATCACGAGCTTCAGAAGACCATCAGGGCCAATCTGTACCGCCATGCTGTGCCTTGTGAGTCCCAACACAGTAATATTGTATGTGTGACAAAAATGGAAGGGTGGGGGGGATTTTGACACGCCTCCAAATACAGGCTGGGATAAACTGGGACATATACTTTCTAATTCCTTCCTCTTTACCACCGTGATCTTCTTCCGCTTGCCTCTTTCATGTTCACTATCACAAGACAAAAGTTGTTGTCTACACCCCACTAACGCACCAATGTGTACAAAAAAGTGAACTGGATTCCAACATCCAGGCCAAGCCAGACTTCACAGTTGAGCCTGGTGCTGTCACAGTCAGTTTTGCTGCTGCGAGCGGATGATACCAACAGTTTCCAACTGGTGTCACTAATGTCACAGCTGATGTTTCCTTCACAGCTCTCTGTATGATCATTTCTATGTTTAGATGACATTTAATCAGTCTTCGTTCCAATCGCCTACATAGACGATAGCTCTGAGAGTATAAGTATCCATAAAAGTGCAGCTAAATGTGTTTTTATGCTGATCTTTCTTTCTCATTTTTCGCTCTTTGCCTCCACTCTCAAATCTGCGGCTGCGCTCATTCTGTGACACCATGTGACTGATAAATCCGTAGCTCTGAGCACCCCTCTGCCCCCAGCCTCTTGTGGCCTGTGCGGGATTAACATGTTTCAATATATTGGAAATAGATTCCTGACTGATTGTACGATGAACATGCTGGACATGCTAGCAAGGATTTGCTGGGACAGAATCAGTGGTAAAGCAACAAAACAACATTGTAAGAACCCCTCTTAACCCCTCTAGTTGTCTTTAGCAATACTAGCAGCATAGAATCTGAAGGTTTGCGCTTCCACTCAATGTCTCAATAAACACCAGCATTTCTGTGGAGGACCCTCATGTGTGTATCCTGTTTAACTGTCAAAAGCGAAACCATGTAATGCTGGACTGAAAATAATGTTGATCATTGGCTTCACTGTAACAATTATCTATGTTCTTTATACTGCGCCAGCATTCCTGGAGACATTGTTTAAACAGAGCTAGCTTTGTTTACTTGGGGATGCATGTATTGCCTATGAATGGGAATGAAGACTCCTCTTAAGTCTTGTTAAGATCTTGGGTCAGAAATATCCCCTTTTTCCTCGTCATAAAAGCCTCTTGTATCTTAGGCATGGCCTTTCAGTGAGGCTGAATATTCACTTTCAAGCCATGACTCAAGCCTCCATTGCACTGAAATATGTATACTGTCTCTTGCCTCTATCTCCCTTTTCGTGTCCCTCCCTCTCCCCCTTGCTTGGTGACCTACTATTGCTGCCACCTCCCATTTATTGTCTCTGGCAGATACTCACACACTTGCGCCGTTGCACACACACACACACACATGCAAATATTTCCTCAGCATGACGAGGCAGAATGACAAAAACATTCAAATAAAAGCCACACGTCTCAGTGTCCCGCTCCCTTTGTCCCCTGTCCTTGCATGTCTCCTCCCCCTCTCCCAGCCTGCGTCTGCTGGACTCGAACAGGTGCCTTTCCCTCCCCTCCACCAATGGCGGGAGTGTTTTTCCTTTTTTGCATGTGTGTTTATAGGAAGAGGACACTTACCACCATGTGAACTCCCTAACCACCCCCAACCCCCACCTCTGTCACTCCACCCTCTCTAGCCCTGCTCCCTCCCTCTCCTCTCTCTCTCTCTCTCTCTCTCTCTCTCTCTCTCTCTCTCTCTGTGCTGTGGCCCCTGCTGCTACAGATGGCCATTGTTTTCCTGTGCGGCAAATGTCACAAATGATAGAGAAGTCTCTCTCTCGTGGGATTCATTTCCCTCTCACGTCTACAGCTGCTGCCCTGGGATGAGGGCTATCTCGGCGTTATCCCAGCGTTTTTGAGCCGCAGATCCGGCCAGCCAGCCAGCCCTCCATCCCCCACCACCTGATCTCTCCCTCTCTCTCTCTCTCTCCCCGCTCAGTC
>OMPJ01015113.1:7144-33825 GCA_900312935.1 Carapus acus | reverse complement strand
ATCAGAACGTCTTTATTTATTATTAATTTATCTTATGCTTCCTTACGCACGGCATCCGGTGTAGGGCAGCAAAGTAAGAATTTCATTGCGTAGGGAAACTTGTTTCTATACTGTGCATATGACAATAAAGCTTTGAATCTCTTGAATCTTGTTCAGTGATTACATTGTATACTATTTCATAGAAAGGAACACACTGTGAAATGTATACAGAAATGCTTGGTAAACAGTACGAGAAATTATGGAAAATGGCTGAGTGAACAAGCATTTTCATGTCCTATCGATCTAGACAGAAACAAATCCCAGAGCTCAATTCTGGAATTGATTATTTACATTTGTGAGAAAACTGCACTGTATTAACCTACATTTGGTTTGAACTGGAGCTGGTACAATTGCCAAAATGAGGCTAATGCCATCTTTTGATTAACTGAAGAACTCGAGAGGGTCATCCAGACTGCCCAGAGGATTATTGGCAGCCCTCTCCTCTCACTGCAAGAACTCTACAGTTCCCATTGCAGGAGAAAGGCAAAAAGGGTCCTCCAAAAAGGACCCATCACATCTGGCACATGGACTGTTTGAACGTCTGCCCTCTGGCAGGCATTTTAGGGCAATCAAATCTCTGACAAATAGACATAAGAACAGCTTTTACCCAGCTGCCATAAGTCACCTGAATAGAATCAAAACAGAACAGTTTACAGAAAATGCTTAACACCCCGGTCAGTGTTAAACATTTACATTTACATTTAGGCTTCTACACTATTCCAGTCAGCTCAAACATCCCCACCCCATCTGCGCTGCTATTTTTATTATATCGTTATTTATACAGATATTTATAATGTTATACCGATATTTATAATGTACATATTGTGTGTTTATATTTTTGTGTGTATAGAAACTCTCTTTCTTCTTTCCTCCTCTTCTTTCTCTATTTGATATATTTACACCGGAATGCAGCACCTTAGTTTCATTACACAATTCAATTTCTGTAATGACGATAAAACATTCCTGATTCCTGATCTTATCATTTGCACAACTCAAAATCATTGCTGGCAATCAAAGGGCTCAGGTTTCCTTTAGTAAAACACATTTGACATTTTTTTCAATGAAGTTGTAACTGTACAGAAATGGAATAAAAAACATAGTTAAGTCTCATATTTGGGGGAAATTACTTTCTCAACGGAGGAGCCCAAGAACAAAAATTTCATCTTGAGACGCAATGTATAATAATATCAATAGAATAGAGTGAAACAGGCTAAATGGGTGTAAAGCCCGCTAGCCTAACACATTGATGGTTTGGCATATAAAACACTCTGTTAAGTTTAATATATCTTCTATCTCTCACCAAATCACTCAATCCATTGAATTCTTCATCCTTGGTGTTGCTTTTGAACACCAACTCCACCAACTACGGAGGCAGATGAAGCAACACTACCTCTTCTGCCAGATGCTTAAATTACTGTGATTTTGAAATCTTAGTGGTGCATTATTAGTGGACACTGTTACACAAGCCGTCATGCCCTCATGTACAGTAGATGTCAGTGTGACAATAACGAACATATGAAATCATGTATTTTTAACAATCTCTCATGAGTCACATCTAAGTATAAGTCGCCCACCCCATTCCCACCCTGGCCAATGAAAGAAAGACTTATGTTTTACAGAAAGTTACAGAAAACAGTGCAAAACTGCAAGTAAATATACAAATAAAGAGCAGATGTAATGGTTGAGACGAAGTGCTCCTTTTAACCTTTTCTTTTTTCGTAATTTTCTTCCCTGCATTGTAACTGTTGCAGTCATACTTCTTGCTAGGTGGTCCTTGCCTCTTTAGCTTCCTCTTCTGCTTGGGGCTTTTCACAACAGCTGTTGCGGCTGCAGTTTCTGTCACCATCTCTACCTAGTCTTTGCATTGTCAAGGGTTCCTCCTTGCAGCTCAATCAAATTGCTTCTTGGTCACTTCTAGATCTTGAAATTATTCCCGTGTCTCAGCCATTGCTATGAGCAAATGCAGAGGCATTCTGTTTGGGGCATTAATCTGAGTGGGTGGTGTTTGCCCGAGTGTACATCCTCTCCCCTGTCACCAATTGTAACCACAAGATTCATTGGACTCCCAACTGATGCAGCCAGCAGTACACTGAAGCATTAGTCGTGTGTCATCAGTGAGATGGGAAAACAAACCCAAAAATTCACACGGACAAATGAAGGGTCATTCTAAGTTTTACATATGTCAGCAGACGGAGTACTTACTCTCTAGCAGGGCATTGCCATTTGACCATGAAAGTATAGTCCATGCAAACAAGCTGATTCATGAACCACTTTTTTTTAGTACAGTATACAATGTAATCACCACAATTTTCAATCATAAATCCTGTTTTTTGAGTGATGTCACTTCATGAGATTTTTCAGTGTTCCTCACTAAGCCTAAACCTTTGGACTCAGTCCATCAATGTCCCATATATCCATCAGGTTTCACAACCTAGGTTGTGCTGGCTGTGCTATACTACGAAGGAAAACGTCCAAGATCATTCAATCCACAAAGAGTGAAAAATGATTTATTGGATTTATTTGTGGCACTACTTGTTATTTTGTTGTCTTTGTGCTGAAATTTCCAGCTTTTGGGCATTGCTGTTTAGGGTCAAAAGTGGGCTTTCCCTTGGCTCCATTCCTTCCCAATCTATGCCCTGTCGTTCAATGCACTGCGCAAAGTGTGTGTCATTGTCTCTTGGTATATACGTCTTTCTGTTTTCAGAGTCATGGCAGACTGAACTTTCAGTTTACGATGCTTGTGGAATCATGATTAGGGCCAATTTACATGTAGACAATAGTTGGAGTTAAGTGATGTCTGTTCTCTCACAGCATTCGAGCCTCCTCATTCTCCTCTTCCTCTCTGCTGAGTCCTTGCCAAGATTCCCCACTCCCCCATGTGTATTGTCTTGAAGAGGATTGGTGTATTGAGAGGCAAGAGAGGGTGCCTCCTCAACAGTAGACTGAACTACATGTGGAACACTTCATCTAGGCTCATGTTACGATTATGAACTCACACACTTGTCAGACAGAGATGTACTACTCAAATGATAATCAGATGCCAGGTTGTATGTCGCATTTAGCATTTCACATATATAGTGAGAAAACCATGCACCGTTGTCAGTTAACTCAGCCTTAATTTGGCTTTATATCCAAACCAGTAGTCTGACAATCAAAACTGATTGAATTCGATAGAAATTAAGTTCCTTAACAAATAATGGGGTGACAAATAATTGGGGTAAAAATTGCCTCTTACATTAATATTTTCAAGAAGACCCCTGTGTTGCGTGTGTATCCCAGAGGCTGGATTGAGAGTCAGGAGTCGGGAATCTCTATTCTCATTACAACAATTCACATTGTGTAATGAAATTAAGATGTTGAGTTCTGGTGCAAGTACAAGGGGTATGAAATGCAATTTCAGTCGCTCCTGATCCTTATCAGCCTGTGCTCAAGGAAGTTGGTTGGATACTGTATCTTGCTCAAGGACACTTAAACGTTGGTGTGACATTAGAAAAGTCTCAAACGGAAACCACACTGCCTGATTTCAAGTTAGGTTTTTGAATGTCAGTTCAAAACCATCGCCTGAAGCTCTTTTAGCGACGGAGAAGGTCATCATGCCGATGTTACCGTTCTTTGCCACACTGTAGAGCTGAGATGGACTGTGTTACAGAGGTGCATGTAATTTTATATTCATCATTGCAGCAGTTGGTGTAGAGTTTACTCTGAATTGTGGGAAGCGCAAGGCATCAGGGTAGATTGTGAATCATCACCCTTTGGCCATTGCCACAGTTACACTCTTTTCAGATCAATGATGACAAAGACTTTGGGGCTGGCCTCTGGTTGGGCGTGGGCGTGTGTGGGGGGCAGCACCCTTTGTTGTTGACTTCTCTTCTTTTGAACTCTGCCCTCCTAGCCACCTGTTCTTCATCATGCCCGAATGGCAGCTGAACAAAAGATTCGTCAGACAAACTCTGCTCTACCAATGTACCTGCAAGGAACAGAAAATTCGAGGTCTTTTGTTTGGGATGGTGGGCAGCAGAGCTTTTGAAGTTACAAGGTTCTCAAACAACAGACCAGTAGCAGCAATGTCAAGTAAACAGCAGCTGAGTGTGCTGGAGATTAAGTAGACAGACCATGGCAGTCTGAGGAATCTGGGTGAAAGCATAAATGAGCGAAAGTGTAAATGTGTATGAGGGCTGTCAACTTTGGCCAATGGATGTCCTCATTGTGTTTTATTGTTGAATTTCTAGAAACGTAGGAACTTCCTGGTGAGTGGCAAGTTGCTTGGTGGAGGGACCATACAGTTTATTGACCGCTACTCTCCGCTATGCCACGCTACGCAATTGTGATAATGAAGGAGCTGTGCAAACTTGACATTGTCTTGAAGTATTGATCCACATGGAGAGTTTGGTGTGCTTATATGTAATCAGTGACTTCATCTGTTGGCTGGTATTAATTTGAATAGTCAAGCAGTGGCAAGCAAGTTGTTCAGGGTTTAGTCCGTCCGGGTATTGATGTTAGGTCATCAAAGAGTCAAAAGACTGAAGACTGAGAGGGTATATGTTGTGTATGTGGTAGTGTTTCATCTTGGAATAAAAGTCATCCCCATTAAAAACGAACACTTCTTTCGACACACAAGCCAAAATATTCTTTTGTTCCTTGTTCAGTGCCCCAATTCACGTTTACCATCTCATTTGCGTGGCCATCTGGAAGTTTACACCTCAAATGTACACACAGAACATTTGATGTTCCCTTACTGTGATTACATGGCCATCTGGAGAATTGGGGTATCATAGGATGATTTGAGAAAAGTTGTTCAGAGTTGTTTTGTTTCAATGGTTAGGTCAAAACTGCCTCTAAATGTAGGGTGGGAAATCTACAAAATTACAAACTCTCTTGATTTATTGTTGTGCTTCTTTCCAAACTAGTGCTTGGACAGAGGACCACACTCATGCTCACACACTTCATTCTGTCCTTTCCTGGTTGGGCTGGCAGGCTCTCATGTCGACAGATTATTCACGGGGATTTCACTCTAAATGAGTTGAAATTATTGCTCCCTGGGACGGGGCTTTCAGAAGACACTGGCAGGACTTAGGCTGCTTCTTTTTGTTCAGCCTCCCTTTGTTGCTCAACCAGAGTAACTTGACCCCGGACGTAACAGTTCCTCAACTCCACTCAAAGAAAAAGTAATTTTTAGAAAAGAGGTTTAGTTTCAAGGGATTTGTAACACCACATAGGTGTGGTGCTCAAGTATGATCTGTATGATGGTGCATTCTGGATATCACTGAAACCCTGCCTGACTGACTGAAAGCTGTATAATATTTCTCCCCCACTTAAGCTTATACAGGATGGTACTGTTAAATGATCCAGCATTTCCCCGTTATGCATCCACATAGTGTGCAATATGTCCCATCTTCTTCAGTTTGAGTTTAGTTGGCATTACTGCCATCTGCTGGACTCTTCAGGGCCCCATTTTTCCAACATGCTTTTTAATGTCATTCACAGCAAAATATAAGTAATTTAAATATTTCTTCCACTGTAATCGTGGCCTCTCCGTCATTAACCTTACAGTATGTGCTAATTTGAGTGCTATCACGCACAATACTTGAAGTGTGCCTTTGTCCTTCAGGCGGGGGGAGGCTGGTTGCCAACCAGTATTTTCCCATGCTTAGAAAGCGGAAACAAGAGTGAAGATCTTTCCCAGTTAACACAACTTCACACTCACCTCCCACATTCTTCACTCAGAGGAACAGTTTGCATGTTGCGATTGCTTTGGCTTTTGCTCTTGTCCGTCTTTGGCAGTGTGCTTTACTCTTGAGATTTTATGGCGTTAAGGTGTGTGTGTGTGTGTGTGTGTGTGTGTGTGAAATGTGTTCTTGGAGGAACCCAAGTGGTCACTGTACTGACCAGTAAATGTGAGCAAACAACTTTGATGTCTGGATTGCAAGTTTAGTTTATATTTTGAACCTTGTATGTGCTTTTGTCTCTACCAGGGCAAATCCTCGGGAAATGCACACAAATTCTACCTCTCTCTCTTCAAGCAGAGTTTTCTCTCCTCCCTCTTTGTTGTTCTTTCGGTCCCCTACTGGTTGCTGTCTCATCTGCAAACGTTGTTAACATATTCAACACTGAATGTCCCAAAAGACCGTGAAGGATGTCTGCGCAGAGCTATTATCATTTTCAATATATGCACTTCAAAGAACGGGTTTAGCGGTGACGGACCCCAATACAAAGGTTTACATCAATTTTCTATATCAGATTAGATTTGCTCAAATTTCAACATTTGGAGTCCCTCTTACTCTGTTACTAGGTTCGGGGGGATGTTGTGGTTGTCGAGTGGGTCTTCTCCCCAGGTTGACCAGTCCTTTTGTCTCCCTAATGATCTGGCCGCGTAAAGTTAGTTGCTCTATTCAGGAGGCATTAAGGGTCATTCTACTTGACAACTGCTGTTTCCTCCCTTCTACTCTGGGGGAAGGGTTAGATTCTTGGCCGTGTTGCCCTTTAGGAGTTATCTAATTTCATCCAGCATGACATCCACTATACTGTAATGTTTGGCTTTTTTGTGGCTAAATGGAAGGAGAGAGTATTAATATTGTTTTCGTCATCCTGGGGGATATATTTTTTTCCCTAATACCACCGCCATGTAGACGTCAAGGGTCTAGCTTTAGTTGTGGTACATTCCACTGCTTGCAAATATTCTCTGTTGTGCTCTATGTCATTTCTCCAAAATAAAGTAGACAGAGTAAGTAAACTGATGTTCAATGACTTACTTTGTCATTTATTAAAAGTCAAGTGAAACAAAACAAAACAAAACTTTCACTGAAACGTCCTCTCCAAAAGCAGAGATTTAGATTCTTTATCACAAGTGAGAGGGAAAGGTTCCTACAAATAAATACAACTTAAAGATCTGCTGTGCCAGGCACACCGTAATGTCCTTATCAATCATATTGAATCAGGTTATGGAGACATTTATTGGACAAATACCTCAGGCCTGGACACCATTGCGCTTTGAGAGAACTGGCAGCAGCCTGGAAAGTTACTGAATATATTTAAATGGTCTACTTTGACTCATTGGTCTAGTCTCCATAAAACGCTCCAGATTCTTAGGGAGCAAATTCATAGGCATGCAATACAGAGAGCATGAAGACACAGCACTTACGCACATAAGCATCCAGACCACACTGTAAATGCACATAACCCTTGACAAAGTCACCAGGTCATTAAAATTGGACTGAGTATCAGTCACTGCATTAACATTCAGTCTACATCTAATGCCTAAGTGCTTTTGTACTGACATGCTTGCAAAGGATCTTAACTTTTGTAATGTAATTTCCATTGCAGAGGAGGCACTTGATTGTGATGAAATGGAGAGACTGGGACAGCAGAAGAGGGGAATGGGAACTGGGACAAGGCAGACAACTGGGATCGAGTCCAAGTGGACACTAAGCCAATCACAAAGGGCTCAGAGAGAGTCTCCAAGGATTTTTTTGTCTATGGGCTGCGGATACTGGAAAACATCCATCAGATGAGGATGGGTCTGACAAGAAGCCCTTCAGATGCAGAAAACTTAAATATCAAATCAAGTCAATTTTATTTGTATAGCGACAAATCACAACAGAAGTTCAAGGCCCTCTCAGGATGAAGCCATTAGAGCTCCTCAACACGAACACATAGAGACCCAACATATCCCCCATCAGAGAGAGAGAGAGAGCGAGAGCGAGCGCGAGCGCCCATAAGGGAGCAGGGCCCAGATGTTTGGGGGTCCGTCATCACTGGTCATGTTATAGCTGGCGCTGCGGGTTGATAAAGCACAAGACAAAGATTTCGGGGAAGAATTCCAATTATTAATGTGTATTTATGAGACATGGATGCAGATGAATGATGGAGGTAAGTGAGGCGGAGAGGAGAGCACGGAAGAAGAGGGGAGAAAAGCTCAGTGCATTGTCTAATGCTGGACACATAGTTTTGTCTCACTATAAGCTTATCGAAAAGGAACGTTTTTAGCCCACTCCTAGCCTTTATAGCCTTGTAGGTGAGGAGAAGGATTCTAAATTCTATTCTCGATTTTATAGGCAGCCACTGCAGAGAAGCTAACACTGTGGAGGTGAGGTATTTTCTTGGTTCCTTTGAGTATACATGCTGGAGCATTCTGAACCAGCTTGAGAGGCTTCAGTGTATTGTTGCTACAGCCTGTTTATAAAAAATTACCGGTACTGTAATCCAGCCTGGAAGTAACAACAAAGGCATGAAGCAGCCTAACTTTGCATGTGCCTAACCTTAGCAATATAATGTAGGTGAAAAAGGCGGTTCTTGACATTTGTTTAATGTGACCATAAAGTGACGAATATTGATTGAAGATAACTCCCAGCTCTTTTGGTGGTGCTGGAGGCCGAGGTAAAGCCAACCAAAGAAGCAATTTCATTTCACAGGGAGTTTCTGAGGTGCTATGGACCAACAACAATAACTTCAGTTTTATCTGCATTGAGCAATAGAAAGTTATGGGTCATCCATGTTTTTATGTCCCTAAGGCAAGCCAGATGGTTGGTTTCCTCACATTTCTCTGATAGTACATTTCAAGTACATTTTGTGGTGGACATCTGCAAATGCAGCTCAATGAAATACCAGCTACCATCATTTAGCAACCAGTAACAATCTTAAACTTTGGTTTAATTGGATGTTTCATCATTAAACTGCATGCGACTCTATGCTTGACCTCAACTTCTGCAGGGAATTTTTATTTTTCAATATCTAGATAAACTATGACATTTTGTAAATTAAAATGCGTAACAAATATGAAATACTATAGATATCAGTATCAAAAATTTGCAATTAACATTTTGTATTTTGGTTTTCACCCTCTAAAAATTTTTGTTAGTTTAGAGGCCAGTTATCACATAGTTGCTGTTTTTCATGTTGCATCTCTCTCTGTATTCCATGGCTGTTTTTTATGCAAAGGCCAAATCCTTTGCTCAATCTCTACACTGGAGTCAGTTACGTCAACATGAGAACCAGTGCATGCATGTCATTGTAGGCACATCCACACCTCTATTGCCATTACCTTCAGGCCGCCCGCAATTAGTGACCTTTACCGTTACCTTTTGACCCAAGGCTTAGATTCTTTTCTGGATTTTTAACCTTATTGTGATGTGTCAACTACATTCACACCTCAAATACTTAACAAGACTTGGAATCACCTGCCTGCTCACGTACTATGAATTACTTCAGTGGACATTGTAAGTTTCATTTGTCAATGTAACTCATTTGTGACTGTTGCAGCAGTGCGTAATGGCTTTAGTTAAAACTGAAACCCACAGCAGGCATTAAGTTGAATGTTATGCTGCGTTGACTTTTGTACATTTCTCAAATTCCTCCCTCCATTCACATTTTTTCCTGTGTGTGTATGTCTGTGTGTCTGTGTGTGGTCACGAGTCATTGCACTTCTGCCCTTGTTCTGTGGACACTTCCAACTATACAATGTCTCTTACACTCACTCAAAGTTGTGGGACTGCAACCAGTGTTTACTTCCATGGTACCTTCACGAAATAGTTTAAATTCTTTTTCACATACTTTCCTTTGCTCAAGGAGTACATGTTTGTTCTTGTTGGTTTGTCCACCTTCAGATCAGTCGGAAGTTGTCCTGGGTTTTAAACTGTTCAATCCAAGACTTTTTTAATGCTGCAATTACAAACAATGAGTTAGCAGTGCTTTTTGGCTCTTCAGTGATACCACATTTGTGAAATTTTTGAGGACTTTGAGTAAGGTAAATGCATGCACGTACAGATGAATGGCCAGTACTGTAAATGTTTTACTTTTGAAGTCACACCAGTCAGCTCTATTGGTCAAGCTTTCCTTGCGCGTGGCATCCGGTGCAGGGCGGCAAAGTAAGAATTTCATTGTGCAGGGAAAATTGTTTGTATACTGTTCATACTGTATGACAATAAAGCTTTGAATCTTGAATCTTGAGAGGGGAACAACGCAAAGGCAGTCCAATGGTGGTGAAAGCTAACTAAATCTGAAGTTGGTAAAAGTTTTTTCTACAGTTCTGTATTTAATGAATGAAAGTTGGTTAAGACATCCATGCTTGCAATTTCCCATTCACATTATTTAATGATGGCTTTACTCATCACCATCGACATGCACCACCTTGTAAGCAGCCTCTTTGGATGAAACTGTGTGGCAAGTGTACACTTAAATTCTCTCTACTGTAGTTCAAAGAGTGTAGGAGAAGCTGACTGAAGTTCTGTGTTCATCAAATTAGTGGCTGCAACACAGAGGTCTTAAGAACAGCCTCTGTTGCGGATACAGGTGTTTCCTCGGCAACTGAGGACGAATAAGCACCTAAGTTAGCACTGCTGTGCTGTAAGATCTGCTTGTTGAATAGGGCTGTGTTTTGGGAAATGCATGTGTCAACTTTTTCCTTGTTTCTTCTCAGAGGCAAGTCATACTCAAATGCCTTATATTAGTCAGAATTTCTCAGTGCCAGTAGATAAGTGGAAACTAACTCAGACAGAGAGATGGAACCTCTTCAATGTTTGTCCATCTCTATGCACGGTTGATTATTGAGCCTTTAAATAAATAAATGCAGTATGAATGACGATCATGATTATGACAAAGATGACTATTTCTATCATTAACATAATAAATGTCTAAATTGATATTGTTTTGTGTCATTTACATTATTTTGAGATGTCTGTCCCGTTCCATGACAAATATGTTGTTCTCTCCATGTCAAGAAATTACCATAGATTTTTTGCATGGCACATTTTTGAGTTGGTTACAAGGACAGCACCGTGCCTCTGTATTAGCTTTGGTGTAAGCATGGTTTCATTCAGATAAATTACCAACATACCTTGACTTTTCCAGCTAGAAGAATTATCCGCTGTAAACGAGAAAACCAATCCACTGTCTTCTTTCCACTGCTTCCATAATATCTGTAGAGCAGGGGTCTCAAACTCACAGGCCGCGGGCCAAATGTGCACCCTCCTGGCCCCCCTGACGACACTCGCGGCAGATCGTAAATATAGTCACGTGCGCACCTGTGCACCCCAGGTAGAAAAACTCGCAACCACTACCCGCGGCCCAGTGATGGTAGCCAGCAATCATATTTGGCCCTTGGTTAAGTTGAGTTTGAGACTGCTGCTCTACAGGCTTACTACTCTTACCCACTTTTCAGTGAGACGCAACATTTGAATTAAAGGTTTTTTGATCAGTTGCTATGATGGAAGGTCGGAAGAGACAATGACTCAGTGTTTGCTCATTTGGATTTGGCAACTGGTAGTGATAAGAGCATGGCAGGCTATGGAGACAGAAAGAGAGAGAGATGAATAACCTGTTCATTAAGCTTCCTTGCTAATGATTTACTGGAGTTTGAGAAATGCACTTTGCTTACTTAGTGAGCTGGAACAAGGAAAACAGGATGATTCACCACAGGCTTGTTCGCCACCCCATTTGTAAAGTCCTGAAATCTGAAATGCTTTATGTAGGAAATTTCTGTTACTGTATATAGAAAGTTTCATCCTGCCAGTGGTGTGTTTTTTTTTCAATGGAAGAAATTTGGATTTCCCATACTTTGATAGAAGTGCCAGTGTCTATTAGTAAGTGACCTTAGGTTCTGCAGTATCTTTGATTTGATTGATGCATATGTTTTCAATGACTTTTGCATTCTTTCTTTGGATCATGAGCAAATAGGCATTTTTGCATCGTTGACCACCAATGGAGTTTTGAGAATTCCTGTGCAAGTTAAATAGTAGGGTTTCTTCTAGTTTTCAACTCAGCTGATCAAGGCTAATTAAAGGAGAGTTTTCCCTTGCCACCATTGCCAAGTGCTTGCTAATGGGGGAAATGTTGGGTCTCTATGAATGTTTAAATGTTGGGCAGCGCCATCTGCTCCATCTTGAAAAGCGCTTTGATATAACTTCTGTCATGATTTGGCGTTTTACTAATAGGTAGGTAGGTAGGTAGGTAGATACTTTATTAATCCCGAGGGAAGTTCAATAAAATTGAATGATGATTTTTTTTGATTAGAATATAATTGATTTGAATAGTAAGACTAATGCAAACTGAGCAGTTGGATTGGATGGCTGCCGTAGTACAGTCGGTAAGGTATCATGCCTGGGGACTCGAGGATGGCCGGTTCAAGCCCCAGTGACGACATAAGGGACTGATGGCGGCTCAACCAGCTCAACAAGGGACTGCAGTATGCCTCCTGAGCACTGCAGAGGTTCCCTTGTGAAAGGTACCGAACGCTCAACCAGCTCAGGGGTGCTCTCAGAATGGGCAGCCCCCTCACCTTTGGTCCACTTTGGTCCACTGACGCAGATACTTGGTACATGACTTATACTGTATACCATGTATGTCGCTCATGTCGCTCTTTAATGTGGTCACCAAGTTTAATACCAAAAGAAGCATGATAAGCATGCTTTATGAAATTTGCGACTAGATTCCTGTTAGGAACAATGGTGTATGCACCGCAGATGTAGTAGAATACGTCAGGCTTATTTTTGCAGGATCCTCTAGTCAAAGTCATTTCATTCAAATGTAATATGAAAAAAAAACAATTAGTCCTAGGTAAGTACATGCTTTATTTTCGAAATTTGTTAATTGCAAGACATATAAAAGAATTTTGCATCATATGATGTAAAAATATCTTGACATGTAAACAAAAATGTCAAAAAACAAATAAGTAGCTTTGTTCAAAGAGTTAACCTGATTGAGCAAAACCAATGTCAAGCACACCAAAATTGTCCTTAATCAGCTGAAAAAACAATACATTTGATGTTGACCAGTATAATTAAACATAAATACTTGACATCTGGTTGCAGTTCTTCAATATGTTGAATAGGATTTTGGAATTGAATCAGGCGATTTTTGTGTCCCTGGCCTACCTGGAACTGGATTGGCTTTTTTTTTCGTGGTAATGTTTATGTCCATGCAGAGGGTTCATGAGGTGACCTTAGCATTGCGCCCACACAATAATGAGCCTCTACAAGCTAAAGCCAGGGGAGTTATTCATCATTTATATAATCCATCACATTTCATCATATTTATATCATTCCACATGTGTTGAAGGAGGGGAGGAGAGATTGCTCACATTCTACATTGTGATCTTTATCCTTGTCACAGAAATCTCACAAACTGCTTCTGCTTTATTAGAACAAAGACTTAGGGGGGAAAAAACGTGGATAGATGTATGAGAATGTTCTGTATTAGTTTTGTTATACAATGATACCTCAGCATACGAAATTAATTCATTCCGAGGTAGCCTTCGTATAATGATTCTTTCATATTTTGAGTCAAGTTTTATATGTAAAATAGCTAATTTGTGCTAAGCCCTTAGAAAAAAACACACCTAACATTTAATAATAACGGTAAAACTATTCAATTCAATTCAATTCAATTCAATTCAATTTAATTTAATTTGTATAGCGCCAAACCATAACAGGAGTTATCTCAAGGCGCTTTACAGGATGGAGCAGGTAGTGCTCCTCAGCATGTAAACAGTTAGGGGCTATGGGATGGACACACAGACACTCAACACATCCCCCATTAGCGACAGTGGCGAGGAGAAACCTCCCCTAAAGGGTGGAAACCTCGGGAAGGCCAGGCTACAGGTGGGCGGTCAACCGCCCTGACCGGTTGGGTTGGGGGAGAGAGGGACGGAGAGAGGGATAGAGAGGCAGAGAGAGACAGACACAGGTGTAGGGATGCACAGGTGTAGGGATGCACAGCAGCAGCGGGAGCAGGACCCAGATGTTCGGAGGTCCGTCATCACTGATGGTGTTGTACTTGCCGGATACGGGGTAATAAAGCACAAGACAACACTTTGGGGAAGAAGCCCGGTTAGTAACATGCATTTACCAGAAAAGGATGCAGGAAAGGGTGGATGGGTGCAAGTGAGGCGGAGAGGGAGAGAAGATTGAAGATGAGGAAGAGGGAGAGGAGATTGACGATGAGGAAGAGGGAAAGAGGAGACCTCAGTGTGTCATGTGTTTCTAGTCGCATAGTTTTGTCGAACTATAGACTTTATCGAAAAGGAAAGTTTAAGGCCCACTTTTAAAAGCAGTGAGGGTATCTGCCCCCCGGACTGAAGCAGGAAGATGGTTCCACAGGACAGGAGCCTGATAGCCCTATTCTACTCTTGTTAGGGGTAGTGAGTTTGGGGATCACAAAAAAAAACAAAAACGTAAAACTAGAACGATATATGGTCAAATAAACCTTTAATTTCTGTACATATGGAAATATGGAAAACTAAACCTTTAATAGAGGTATATGAAGTGGATATTTGCGCGTCAAAACGAACTGGCCGAATGATGCCGGCAGGTACACAGTGCAAGAGATGCGGACCAATGGCAGAGCAGGATCTTATAGAGGTGACTTGCATCAGAGGAGAGAACAAATGGGAGAGCAGGATCTTGTGCCGCATTCGAGGCTACTCGTAACTAGTAACTGTTGAGTGTGAGATTCATGAGTCACGACTTCAAACCGTTCCAGGCACCACCGGCTGCTATTGGTTCATCATTTTTGAGTACAAAATATACACTGTGTGACGTCGAACGTGGAAAATGGAGTACTGGAGTACAATCGAGTTCAAAGTCGTGAGTTCACGGGTTTGGCTGTTGCCCGCCCACTTTTAACTAGAAAATTACGAGTTACGAGTGGCCTTGAATGCGGCATCATGGAGTATACAGCCGAACACAAGTGCAGAGGCGTGCTGATTTCAAAAATATTTCTGACTGCAGTCTCATTTCGTTTCACATCATGAGTCATTTCTCGTATTATGAGTCGGAAAATTCTTTGAATGCTGTTTCGTAAAATGATTTTTTTTGTTTGGTGGGGCTTTTGTATCTCGGGATTCCACTGTACTGTACTTTTGTTGCTGACGTTTAGATGTGGTATTTTTCAACACGGTAGGTATTTCATATGAATATGCAGCTAAGTTAACCTTTTATCATCATTTATATATCATTGACTTCTTTTCAGTAATTTTACAGGTGGAATTTTAATATTTTTGACACCAGCACTACCAGTGATGGAACCATGGAAACGACGTAGGTTGGGGACGAAATAACCCAGGGATCCACTGAATACATTTTTCTTGGTAGGCAAAACATATAATGGAATCCTGTGAGGGAATGACATTCAGTACAGCAGACAGTACATTAGTGATGTTAGAACAATTTAGTGGTTTCATTTATTTTCCTCAATGGCAATGAAATTAATTTTTTTTTTTTTTTTGCACAGAGTTGCAATTGCTGGATAGATAGAAAAATTCACATACATTACATACAGACATTACATACAAACATTTCATACATGCATACTAACCCTAACCTTAACCCTACATACACGTTACTTAGTTGATCCCCAAGGGCAAATTCTGTTTTATGGCTGATCAAACAAAGAGAAAAACATAAAAGTAGCACACACACTTCCATTCAGAATGCTAAAAAAAACTGTTGGTTGCAATGTTGATAAAATTATGAAGATCATCAAGTGCTTTTATAAATCAAAGATCAAAAGTTTAATTTCCATGCTGTATGTAACATGGAATCAAATGAATCACCAATCAATGGCTGTGATGTACCTCATGTTGGCAGGAGCATTAATTATATAAACAAGTTCACAACATTGATGCGCCCAATTTCCCCCTCCCTCAGTGATTATCCATGGTTGAGTTCTCTGAGCCTGTTTGAGTCTCCCCCACAGTCATCCCTTGGCTGAGCCTTATTACCAAGCCTTATTACGCTCAACCTCTCAGCATTCCATTTTCGACAGCTAGCATATAATGGCTTCTTCCCACCATATCCTCTCAATTGATTCAGGGAGACACTAGGGTTTAATGGAGCAAATGTTTCCTTATACATAACTCATTGCAAGTTTTGTCTTCATCTTCGTTGTCATATGCCTATCTGGGTTGGGGTTGTGGGGGCAGCAGTCTCAACGAGGAGGCCTACTCAGATGCCCGAACCACCTCAGCTGAATCTGCAGGATGTTGAGGAGCAACAGTTGTACTTTGGGTCTCTCCTGAGTGTCCAAGCTCCTCACTTTATCTCAAAGGCCAAGCCTGTGTTTGTAAAGGGAAAAGGAATCAAAACTCTGCTTGTCTGTGGCAAAATGGTTTAATGGACCCAAGCAAATGTCAGTGTAACAGCCTGGAGCCCCAGCCACCTGTCCATTCCTTGAGAGAGCCCTGTGTCTCAAAGCAATGCAAACAGAGGCAAGTGCAGGCTGGCCGCTATAACAAATAATCAGAAGCAGACTCTAAAATCATGTGGTCTCAATTGCAAAACTCCCAAACCTCAAAAAGGAAATGTTGTATTTGCAGCTTAAGAAAATGGCCTCAAAGTACCTGTCAGTCTATTAGTTTTAACATTTGAACTGGTTTTATCACATTACCTTCACTTTAAGATTGATACCTACCCAGATTTTGGAGTCGCTGGGGCCTCTATTGGCACCATGAGTTTCGAATGATGGCACCAGCCCACATGAACTTAATTGTGTGCAACAGTTTGATGACCCTGTGATCTGATTTATATGCCATTAGCTGTAAAAAAAACTCATGGCTGCTGAACCAGACAGTTGAAAGAAACTTTGAAATGTCACAGCAAATTTTAAATTCCTGTCTCAAGCGGTTCAATCTTCACCTGTGAATTGTATTTACTGGAATCTATGAGTCGTTCTGACAGCTCACAAGTGGAAAAAGACTGATGAGAGTTAGCTGTGCATGGACAATGGCTGAAGCAGATACAGTATATATTGATGATATTTTTTGGTCATAAATTGCTGCAACATACTCCTCCCTCTTCTCCAGTGTGTAGTGACTATGGCAATTGTTTACTTTGATTCAATGCCAGGATCTTTATCAGTGCAGTTTGTCAGACCTCGATCTTTGATTTACTGTCGTTATTCACAGAGAGATTATGTTGTGATTCTGTGTAGTTGAAGTCACTCGAACCCTGAAACCACCGTCCTTTCCAGTTAAGTATTTGTGTCTTCAAGTGCATTGCTAAAAGATTATTTGAATGACATGTTTTCTTTTGGCTGCTCACTCAGGAATACTAGTCATATGAAACTTTTATCAGCTCAGATGCATACTCATGATATACTGTATGAAAGGAAACATACTTACCTTTGAGAATTTTTGTCAGACTGTCGTCAGCTTAAGATCAACTTAGATAAACCTGATTTACAAATGCTTGTTTTCTGAAAATGCAGTTTTTCTGGTTTGTAGTGTAAAGGATTAAGTTAAATCAGAGAGGGACAAGCAGAAAAAGAGAGTCCATCCCTTGGCAGTCTGACACTACAGAGAAAAACACAAAAAAGACTGTGTCTTCATTAAATGGCCCACTATACCTTAATGTAGCATTTTCCTACAGAGGAATGTCCTTGATGCCTCCCTTGACACATAATGCGTGCTGCCCAATAGAACTGCAACATCACTCTCAAGTGCTCAAAACATGGCAATTACTGTGTAATGTACATGGGTCCTCCGCAATAATGTGGTCACAAGGTCACACCAATTTCTACTTTTAATTTGACACACTTTCGCTTTTACACTACTTCCGTAGTTGTGCATGATAGTGTTCTGGTAACTTGTGTCATGTGATCGACCTTAGTTAAGTTGATCATGATAAGTGGTCTTGTCATGCTGTAGACAGTGTGTTTTCTGTGATTATGATGGACTGACGTGATGTCCCAATATTCCCTCATGACATTCCTCCACATTTTTCAAGTTGAGGTCATTCTAACATCTATGCCACACTGAATTTGCTCAGATCTTTGTCTCCTCAGCCCATAGAGTCACAGCACAGTGTTTTTGAGAAAGAGGCACAATTACTGCCTTCTAGGATTTCAGACTAAGAAGTATGCAGGCCAGACCAGTGGCCGCAGGGATTCCTGTTTGTGTCCTAAACACTGCCGAGGTCCCTGTGAGAGAGGCACCTTAGCAACTACCATGTACAGCGCCCTCATTCTGTAATCCCCCATCACTACATTATATGGTAACTGTCAATGATTTCACTGCAATGACTGTTTTGCGTGTACTTGCATGTGTACGTTTCATTCTATGTACAGAGAGAATGAAATTGAAAATTTTTGGGGAATTTGACAAAGTGTAAATTGTTAATTTCCTCCTCAGGCTATTATTAAAATTTTAGCTTGCTCTTTTTGCTTCTTAACTGCACCTAGTGGAAAAACTATTCCAGGTAGGTAGGAGATACCTTATTGATTGACTGATCCATGAAATTTCATGAAATCCCAACCTTGAAGAACAGAACAGAGACAAAGGAACTAGAAATACAGAACATTGGAGCTGTCATAATACTTCAGTTTAATAGCAGTGTGATAAGAGAGTATCGAATACTAGGTACTGTCCATATCTATACTTGAAATCCCACTACAATACCACCAAAAAAATAGATGCGTACAGAACATACAGCAATGTATAGTATAATGATGATGTACTGCACAGAGGATAGACAGTATATCATGTATTGCACTGGGGGTCAGCAGTATTGCATGTATTGCATTGGGAGTACAAGGTCTGTGTAAAGAAGAGAGGATCCAATAGCAAAGGAAAGGAGACGAGAGAAGGTCCAATCCAGCGAAACACACAATGAGGATAATAACACAGACAGACAATACAGGCTGGTGCAAAAGTACAAGCATGCGTTGGGCAAAAATCAAAGATTCAGTAATCGAAGATCCATAAACCCCAAATCACCAACCAAGAGTCCAGAGGCAGTCCAAAAGCAACTTAAGGCAAGAGAGCTTTCTGACAAATACAGGTGGGAACAAGTAAGGCTTAAGTAGATGGCTAAACAAGACCCAGGTACAGCGTATTAGGGCAGAGAAAGCAATTACATCCACCAGACAGGAACATGAAAATTAATTTCAAAAAAACAAAGGAGAATAGTTGAGACCTGGATTGGAACAGGGTGTTGCATTGGGCAAAGACAATGCACTGTATGTCATACAGTATGTATGGAGCAGAGACATGTTATGTATTGCTCTGTGGTCCTCTGAGATTGAGATTTCTGCTGTGCTGTCATTTCCCATGACCCCTGTTTCCCTCCTCATCCCAGATGAGGAGTTTAACAGTTTCTTGGCAAACAGGACTGATAGCTCAAGCTCATTTGATTTTTACCCTCTATAGACAGGAAGTGAGGGAACCAAGCCTCAACAAGGTGAGCCCTTAATGTGCCTGCTGAGCCTGTTACAACCCTGGGTTAATGGTGAGGGTTGTGTCAGGAGGTGTATCCGATGTGAAACCTTTGCTGGATCGCTAATGAATGAGGATAAGAGGGGTAGGAAGTGGTGGAGACAGATCAACCATTGTGTTGGCTTCTAAAGGAGAGTTGTCAGTTTTTTGAAGGATTATTTTTTCTGAACATTTTAGAACCTCAGCTTTTTTGGCAACCTCTATGAGCATTTGCACAGTGTAGAGCAATAACCAGGAACAATGATCAGCCGAACACAAGCTATTCATTAGCTTTTGACAAGTATGGCCTTTTTCTCTTCTGCTCTCCCCTCTTGCAAAGGCATCATAGCAACCATTTCAACAAAACCCATCCTGGTCATGACTACAGCATTTGTGTGGTCCTTTTGCAGTTGTGAGGACAGAAGACAAAGCACTTTGCAATTGGACTTGAGTGTGTGCAGGTCAAGCTGTTCCCAAAGGAGAATGCACTAATCTCTTGTTGGGCAATCCAGTGGACTATATTGTATGCACCCTTTCTGTGGACTATTAAATGTGCCTTGGTTAATGTGAGTCTGTCTTGTTAATGTTGTGACACACAAGGCTTGTCTGACCCTTTGCCCTTGCCAGAGGCTCTCCTTGCCCAGAGATATCAATGGACATTTGGTGACAATTCGCTAATGTTGGTTTTCATTTGAAAACCTTTTGGGTTTTTTTTCTGAAATTGTCGCTGCAATTTGCTCCAGTTCAAAAACAAGAGCTTCACGGTGGAAGTTAACACCAGGAAATGTTTTTGTTTTGTTGGTCGGTGGTAGTTCGGCCACATGTGCATGTATTGAGCGCCTGCACTTGCATTAGTTTCAGCGCCATGGTGATTAGTGCCTGACCTTATGTGAGCGCTAGCCTCCTTTTCTTTTCAAAGAACAATGGGGTGGTCAGCAATGCTTTGGGAGACTACTTGGGAGATTTCTCTACTGGTAATTACACCACAGTCATCGGCTGTTGAGGAGTCTGAGAAAAGCTGTGAGCTTCTGTGGACTCAAAACTGTGCAGACCCACAATCGATGAATCAGTGCCAGTGTACTAGTGCCATTCGTCTGGTATTGCAGAAGGTAAGATGGAAATGTGGATCGCCTGGGCAGAGAGGGAAAGGGTGGCAGAGGTTCTGGGACATTGCTCCCTCAGCTGTAATTAATATGCAAACTTGGTTTAACCTCAACTCCTTTGTTTGTCCCAGGAACCTTGGAGGTGTAGAAACGAATTCCCTGTGTGCCTCTACTCAGACCTCTAGTCTATTTTTTCCTCCGATATTTTCCTCTTAATGAAATTTCTGTGGTATTTCTTGCATTACTTTATATGCGAGGAGCATTTTAAATTAGAAAATTGCTTTGCCAATGGAGAGTCATGGAGGACCTCAGACTATGACTATGAGGAAATTGGGGGATTTTTGAACATTAATTTCCCAGAACATCAATCATTTTTCAATGAGGCTGCAGTGGAAAACGTCTCCACAAAAAGTTGTCAGATGTTTGGCCAACATGGTAACACCATAATTAAAGCTGGTGTCTGAACCACCATGTGCCTATTTCCCCTGACATTTCTGTGCCCGAATGCATACTTTCTCTGCACAATGCTGGCCTTATTCAACAGTATACCTGTGTCAGGGTGCCCCTGCTCTCCGAGTTCCCTTTCAACAATGAGATCCTTTATCATTCCTGCACACCACCCCTCCATCCTTCACTCTGAGACTCCCACTCAGAGTTGTAAACAGGCTTTTTTCTCAACATATTCAATAAATTCTCTTGATTTTACTGTGAGTTGTTACTATAGGCTGAGGTGTCATTTGCTGTACAGTGATCCAAGTCCAGTGTTAGATCATTTCATTGAGAAATGTGGTGTTGTAGTGCAAGTTTTTTTTTAGAAAAAGCTCTTGTTTTCCAGTTGTCTCATTCATGACAGCCCACAGCTGCGAGCAGAAAAATGACTGACACTGCCACATACACACAATAACATGGAAATGTGCTCAAGATCAGTCTGATTCATCAGTCAATATTTTCCACAAGGTTGAGAGCAAGGCTTGCACAGACAGCTGCCACAACAAGTTCTCTCAGGTTTCCTCCGGTTTTGTCTTTCGTTGTCTCTGTATAAGCTCTGTGTAGCACCTGGATTACAGTGATGATATGAATAGACTACTTTAAAATGTTAGAATGAGACGTAACAGCAGCAATGGGCTAGTAAGGCTAATGACCAGAAGTGCCAGCGACAACTACACTCGGGAGCAGACAGGAGACTGAAGTTGCTTTAAATTTGTGCCATACAGTACCCAGTACCCATACAAACCCATAAAATAGAATGCAAGTATATACAGTGAAAGACTAGTCTAAATGTTACGATAATAAGTTAACTTGTTTCTTTCAATATGCATAATAATCAAATCACTCGATCCAGATTTAACAGACGCATCTCAGAGTCAGAAAATACAAAAACCCAAATACTCAGTTCAATATGGTTTGGGGTAAGTGTCCAGTGGGAATGTGGGGAGGAAGGTGTGTGTGTGGTGGGCAAGGGCTGAGCGATAGTGGTAAGTCAATCAGTGTCCAGCTGAATGAATGGGGATGGGGTCATGTCCCTAACGGCCTGATGACAAAAGCTATTGTTCAGTCATGTGGCTCTGGATTTGAGACTGCGGTATCTCTTTCCAGAGGGAAGCGGGAAAAACAGGGCATGTCTGGGGTGGGTGGGGTCCAAGCTGATGTTTCTGGCCTTCTTTTGAAGTCAGCTAGTGAAAATGTCTCTGAGAGTGGGCAGTGTGGTCCCTAGGATTTTCTCTGCTGTCCTCACCAGGCGTTGCTGGTTCTTTTGTTCCTTGGCTGTGCAGCTTGTGGACCACGCTGTGCAGCAGGAGGTCAAGACAGACTCTATGGACGAGCGGTAGAAATTGACCAATGGGGGCAGGGGAGGTGAGACTGTCTGAGCTTTCTCAGAAAGTAGCGTCTCTGATGGGCCTTCCTCATTTGGACAGATGTGTGGTTGGTCCAGGTCAGGTCGGCTGATATGTGGACTCCCAGGAGCTTGAAGCTCTCCACTCTCTCCACCTCCTCTCCCCTGATGGAGAGGGTGGGGAGCACCCTGATTTCCTCAAGTCCGCTATCTGTTCTTTCGTCTCAGCTGTGTTTAGGTCCAGGTTGTTGTCTTGACACCAGCTCGTCAAGTGCTTGACCCTCTCCCTGTAGGCTGACTCATCGTTGTCTTTAATCAGCCCTACAATGGTGGTGTCGTCGGTGAACTTGACAATGGTGTTTGTGGGGTGAATGGGGGAACAGTCGTGTGTGAAAAGGGAGTAGAGGAAGGGGCTGAGGACGCACCTCTGTGGGCTTCCAGTGTTGATTTTGACAGTGGAGGAAGGTGCAGCCTAACATGCTGAGGTCTGTTACCGAGGAAGTCCCAAATCCAAGCACACAGTGAATTGCCTAAGCCCAAATTGCCCAGCTTTGTAATCAGTTGGTGGTGGACATCTGTGTTGATAGCTGATCTGAAGTCCAAGAACAGCATCCTCACATAGGTGTTGCTCTGGTCAAGGTGGGTGAGGGCTGTATGGAGTGCCGCGGTGACAGCATCCTCTGTCGACCTGTTTGCTCGGTAGGCAAACTGATGTTGGTCGAGGTCAGCGGGGAGTGCAGACTTGAAGGAGGGGAGGATGAGCCTCCCCTCATCCTCAGTTACAATATTATTCAATCAAAATGATTCAAACACTGTCATCGTTATCCAACTTTAGAGCAATTATATCAATATATTTCCTAATTTATTTGTAAAGGCCCAAGCCTGTTTTCTACTTAAACGCTAGCCCAGCTTGTGAAAATAAATGGCGGCTATGCTAATGCTAAAGCTACAAACAAATTTACTCAACGGTCCCCGAGCATATTACAACAAATGCTCGACCGTACGTCGCGGGATTCAGCTCGGCTGTATGACACGGAAAGGGGCTCCAACAACCCAACATATACCACGGGGCGCTGCTTATGATCAGAAATAACAGCTCTCTCTCAGACTGCCACAGCGGCTCACTTCTTAAAGCAACACGGTTGGTCGCGCCGACCCACGTAATTGCTCAGGTGAAGCAGGTGACCAACCCGCCTAATCCCGTGAGAGTTGGCCATGATAATGTGAGACTCGAGATGCTTCTCTCTGGGGTTACATGCGTGTGCTTTCACAGTCTTATGTTCTTTTCTCCAGGCTCACACAAATCCTGGAAGAAGCATCAGATACACTGTTGATGTTCATGCACACTCCATGGCTACACTGAAATTAAAAACACGTTTTTTTCCGCAAGTGTAAATGTGTCAGCAATATAAGTGCCTGGCTGGCTTGGAAGTCATGAAGAAATCATGGGAAGAAATCATTGAGCAGAAATTGAGCAGGACCTATTATTGTATGAGATGCAATGCTCTAACTGCACAAACTGACTCAACTCTGTGACACTGACCTCTAATAAGCTAAAATGCTGTGGGAGATTGTAATGTAAAAGTAACTCTATTCTGAAAATGAGGGATATCCACCTTTGAACTTTAGGATGAAATAAATGGCAGCAGGCCACCTAACTCCATCTCAAGCCTCTCTACCTCTGTTTCAAATGAGACTGATTGGGAACAAATTAGCTTGATGGACACTCTCTCTTATCTCAATGAGTTTCAAAGCAACCAAATGCTTCTCGGTTCGGCCTCTCAGCTTCACCAATGGGGGAGTAGCAGTGTGAATAATGCATGATCCTGCAGGTATTTCAGAGTCAATGGATGTTGTAATGGGGGGTAGAATCAATGTGGATGCTTCTCTTGTCTGCTGTCCCAATTTCTGCGCAGTGATGAGTCATCAGAATGTACAGTCTCTCCGGATGCATAGTCTCCATTTCCATGTCCTCATACTTGACAAAAATTACTTGTTTTTTTTTATTTACATGTGATATTTGCAAAGGTTGTACAACAAAACAAAGCAACAAGTAGCTTTATGTCACATTTTACTCTTTGAAACCAAGGGCCACAGCTTGATTCATTGATGCATAGAATGGATTGATTTATACAAACACAGTTCCAGTCTACTGATGGACTATGTGGAAGTAGCTTGAGAGGATGGCCCAAGAGGGTGGATCAATGGCCTATGTTCCGAAATTTTCGTCATTAGGGGTCTTGCTTAAATGGATGTTCGCCCTGACTGGGGTTCGAACCCCTGTCTCCTGCGCCACAGTCAGTGGTCTTAACCATTGCACTATCCAGCTGCCTTTAATGTCTGCACATTGAAAATGTATTGGTTTGCAAAATGACTAGCCATTCTTCAAGGAAGCATTTTTATAGACTTTGCACAACCCAGTGAGCCATCAAGCTTACTCACTCCTTCAGTATAGCGATAAAAAGATTTTGAACCACTGAGCCATAAACCTGAAATAAATTGTGGCTGATATAAATCAAAGCCACAAATCATTCATGAAGTCATATTTTCATCATTCATGTCGGAATTACTCGTGTCTGTCAGATGAAAGGGGCTTATTTCACTTCCTCTTTGCATTCAGATGAGTGTAATGAAGCATATGTAGACGGCTTTAGTATGTGAGCTGTACATCAATACAAATACCATGATCCAAAAGTGATCAAAATAAGAATAAATGGCTTTTGTCTTTGTTGATTCCCTCTGTTGTTCTGTCTGTAGGTAGGCCATTAACAGATAGTTAGGGAATCTATCCCAAAAAAATTGACTCTACTGGGTTTTGTGGGAAATTGATCTCTTCAGAGATCCCAGATTCAAGACTGTTGTAAGTTGTCAAGTGAACTTGATTTATTTTCCATGAAGTGAATGTAATGAGTTATAATTGCTGTAATACTTAACCAAAATTAAGTTAAAATGTATTTACTTTCACTCACGCTGTCAACAGTAAGAAACACTGAGGCCCCTACTTATACAGCCTTATTGATTACAAGTACTTTCTGTATGAAACAAAACACCTCTTAATCATTCATGACTTCTTCACTAGTTGAATTGCTAGTATTTAATAAGCTGGTTCTTAACTAGGTTGGATCGAACCCCAGGTGTTTGTTGAGTCAGTCTCAGGGGTTCGGCGGATGTCAAGTCACACACACGTCTTACTGTATATGATTCGTGATGACACGCTCCGCTTGGCCATTGTGACAAGGGTTAGGTGAATGCGCATATGAAACTGGTGTGGTTCAGTACCTCCAACAAACATAGATACCATACCGATACCACGCCGTTTGAAAAACAACATAAAAGAGCATTTTTTTCTTCCATTTCTACAGAACTGCATACTCAGAAGTAAAAAAATTGCTATTGCGGCTTGGTCAGGCACCACATAAAAGTCGCCGCCCGGATTTAACTAAGCAAATAGGTACAAGCCTCCTCTTGGAAAATTACTGCATGGGCAATTATCTTTCAGCTGGCAACAAGTTATCTAACCCCAACTGGTGCAATGAGTTGCTTCTCATTTTGTAAACAACTACAGTATGTCAAAATACACATCCCGTAGTTGTGGAAAAGATGTTAGTCTGTCTTAGAAGGGTCAAATCACTGGCATGCATCAAGCAGAGAAAACATCCAAGGAGATTGCAGAAACTACTAAAATTGGGTTAAGAACTGTTCAACGCATTATTAAAAACTGGAAGGATAGCGGGGACCCATCCCGTCTTTGAGGAAGAGATGTGGCCGTAAAAAAAATCCTGAATGATCGTGATCGGTGATCGTTTTAACGTTTGGTGAGATCAAATCTAAGAAAAACAACAGTAGAACTCAGGGCTATATTTAATAGTGAAAGTAAGAGGATTTCCACACGTACAATGCAAAGGGATCTCAAGGGACTGAACAGCTGCGTAGCCTGAAGAAAACCACTAATCAGTGAGGCTAACCAAAGAAAAAGGCTTCAGTTGGACTCTGGAGCAATTGAAGAGGGTCATGAGGTCTGATGAGTCCAGATTCACGCTGTTCCAGAGTGATGGGTGCATCGGGGTAAGAAGAGAGGCAGATGAAGTGATGCACCTATCATGCCTACTGTACAAGCTTGTGGGGGCAGTGTTATGATCTGGGGTTGCTACAGTTGGTTAGGTCTAGGTTCAGCAACGGTATGTTCAATTCAATTCAATTCAATTCAATTCAATTCAATTCAATTCAATTCAATTCAATTCAATTCATTTTGATTTGTATAGCGCCAAATCATAACAGGAGTTATCTCAAGGCGCTTTACAGGATGGAGTAGGTAGTGCTCCTCAGCATGTAAACAGTCAGGGGTTATGGGATGGACACACAGACACCCAACACATCCCCCATTAGCGACAGTGGCGAGGAGAAACCTCCCCTCAAGGGAAGAAACCTAGGGAAGGCCAGTCAACTGCCCTGACCGGTTGGGTTGGGAGAGAGAGGGAAGGAGAGAGAGATAGAGAGGCAGAGAGAGACAGACACAGGTGTAGGGATG